>JARQOD010009027.1:0-33130 GCA_033576555.1 Oophaga sylvatica | reverse complement strand
AAACCCCCTGAATTTGTTCTTCCTTGAGGGTTGGTAATTCCAAAATGAAGTCCTAGAAATGGACCCCCCACGGGGGGACGGGGTGGGAAAGGGGCTGAAACAGAAGTTGGTGAAGACGGGTTTTTGCTCTTGAAAAAACCCTCAACAAAGTGAATTGCCCAAAAACCCCTTCCTAAAAGGGGGCCCCCCAAAAAAAAACGAGAAAAAAATTTCCCTGTGTTTTTAGTTTCCCTCTATCCCCGGCTATTTTGGAATGTAAAAGGTTTGAAAATACTTCAATTACTGTTTCGGTAATTTGCGTTTGCCCCAGAACCCAACACCATTTTAAAGAAAAGACTTCGTCCTTTGGGGGTTGACCCAAAAAGAACCCGCAGGGTTTGTTTCCCTTGATGTCTTTTTTTGGTCTGTTGATAAATCACTCCAGGAATCTAGAGTCGGAAGAATAGTTTGGGGAGTAATTGGGTGTCTCTGCTGGAAACCTAGAGAGTGCATCACCCTTTTCCATTGCGCGACCCGGTCTATATAAATAATAAAATTTAAAATTGGTTTAAAGAAAGATTCCGCGACCCTGGCGGGGAGTCGGCACTTAGCGACCCCGTAAAATCAAAATTCGTGATCTGTAGAAGACTATTTGCTGGCGCTCCTTGAAGAAGGTGTTCCATTTTTTGAAGGCGGCAAAAAATGGCCCAAAAAACTCTTGCCCACATCGGTTCTTCCAGCGAGACAACTGTGGGAAAAGAAAGGCACAGGGATGAAGGGGCATTTTTCTCACCCCGTTTTCTGAGAGGTTTAGCTCCCCGGCACAGCTGAAGCTTCCCCCTCTTTATGAAGGCAAGCTCGGGTTGGGATGTATGGATAGGTGCAGTGGAAAATTTATTTTTGACGGGGAAAAATGCTTCCTTGGGCTTGGGGAGTCCCCGGGGAAATTAGACCCTCTTTCGGGGAATTTGGGTGTAGGTGACACTCCTCAGAAAATTTTTAAGAAAAGTTTGAAATTTGAAACCCGTGAAGCCCGTCCTCCTTACATTTTTTAGGTTGGCCCAATCTGATGGTTGGGTTTTACTTCCATCCTTAATTCTTGTGTAGACAGTAATACCCCCAAATTGAATTTCGGTTTTTGGAATTAACCAAGCTTTATGTAAGATGATTTTGTCTTAGAGTTCAAAAACCCCTTTTAAAATGTCCTGATGTTCCCCTGTGGGTTAGAAAAAAATTAAAAATCACCAATTTAATTACCAAGTTTTATTAGGGGATCCCCGAAGATGGCTTTTCCAAAATGTTGGAAAGTGGCTGGGGCGGACTAGACCAAAAGGCTAACCGATATTCAAAAATGTCCATGCGTCCCGAATGCAGTCTTCCATTCTCCCCAGGTCAAAACGGATAAGTTATGGGACCCGAAATCTAGTTTAGAAAAATTTTGGCATGTCGCACTCTCTCCTAACTCAGGGTTTAAAAGGCAATGGAAAAATTTTTCTTTTGAACTTTTTAAAGTCCCTATGTCTGCTGGTCTCAGGGACCCTCTTTTTTCTTTACAAAGAATTTGGGGGCCCCCTGCAGGAGTGAAGAGGGGCGTTTGAAGCCCTTGGTAGATTTTCGTCTATGTACTTTTTAAGCCTTCAGCTCGGGCCCCCGCCAGGGGGTAGATCTTCCAAGGTATCTCTGCCCAAGCAATAATTCAATTGGAAATTTATTGGACGGGAGGAGGAGCTGGTCAGCGTTTTTGTAAATAAATACTAGCCTGGTTACAGCTGGTAATTAGGGATGACATGGTTCCTTTAGGAACAGGCAAGCTGAAATTTTTTTTGACTCATCGGGTTTCCTGGAAAAAGGAAATTCCCTTGGTCTCCCAGTTAATGGTAGGATTCTGACCCTGGGCCATGGTACCCTTAAAATAATGGGAAGTGGGGAAGAGATAAGCATAAAGGACAGTTTCTTTTGATGTTTCTTTCCCCAAAAGAACCTTTAAAAGGGCTCTGTTTCCTGATCCATGGTCCGAGGTCGCAGGGAGCCATCCCAGTTTCCAAACTGTACTGGAGCCTTCTTACTGAAGTATTCCTGTTTTGGCAAGGAACATCCCCAAAAAATTTTCCCATTGCACCGAGTCGATCATGGCAGAGCTGACACAGGCGGTCAACCAGAGTTTGTGGAAAGAAAACAGTGAGAATTGTTTTTTTTTACTAGCTGGGACCCCGTGGGGAAAACTTGAAAGAGGGCAGCATTTACCAGTCAACGTCCTCAGAGGTAACGGAGTTTAAGTCCAGAAAATCAAAAGTTGCTGCAGCTCTCTTGGAGCCGAGGCTCGGACCTGCAAATCCCCTCTCGCAACCTCAAAATGGAGGCGCAGTAGTCTTGCGAGAAGGCGGGGACATTTAAATATAAGTGCCCTGATTTTCCACAATAAAAAATAGATTCTCCTTAAAAGTGTTCCCTTGCGTGCTCATTAACCCGTCGTAGAAAAGAGTCTCCTGCTGGGTTCGGTTTCGGGTTTCCCCTGTAATCCTATTCAAATTTTTCCTTAGCTGGAGGGGAGGTGGAAAAAGGTTAGAACGATTGTTAAAAACATCTTTTGCCTGCGCATTTTAAAAGGTTCAATCGGATGCAGTAGAAATAAAGTCACCAAGGGGAGGGGGGGAGGGTCGGCACGGCAAGTTCACCCTTATTAGGGGGAAATTTTCCCTTTCGAAAAATAGTTTTTTTGGGGGAATTGCCCCAGGTGGTTAAGGGCCATCCCCTGAAACCAGGCTTTCAGACTGAGTGCTTACCTTGGCGCAAAACTAAAAATGGGTGCTTCAGTGTTGCCCTCGATTGGGGGCTCAAACACCCGCCCCATGGCTGAAAAATAAAATCTTCAAGGTGATTCAAACAATCTTTCCCCAGTCTAATAGGGGTTTTCCCCTATAAAGCCTTGTTGGTAAACAAATAATTATGAAAACCCCCCTTGACGTCAGTGGAAATTGTGAAAGCTGTGAGAAAAAAAAGATTCATTGTTAAAAAAATCCCCTGAAATTTTTCACGTTTTTCCACCAAAACGAAAAGGGGGCAACTTGGGAAACCCGAGAATCGGGGCCCCGGCAGGAGCCTGGAATTTTCCCCTCCCGAACCTCAACCTGGGTCGCAAAAACCTGAGTAGTTGTCCAACCACTTTAAATTGTGATTTTTTAGGTCCCGAAAATTTGAAAAAGGGTCTTTAATTTTTGCAAATCTGCAAGGATATTATCAGTCATCACAAAGTTCCTTTATGCGGGCCCCCATTTTCCAGATCTTTTTAAGACAGGTACTGGAAGAAGAGGAAAAAAAAAAAACAATGTGTTACTGTGGCAACCTGAAGAAAGAAAAAAAAAATTTTGGGAACTCTCACCTGGAATGGTTGTGAGAAGTCACAGCCCTTATACAGAAAGCTTTCAACCCGCATCGTATCCAGAGTTTCGAGACAAAAAGAGAAGAGAAAAAAAAAAACAATAGTGTTTACCTGTGATAACACTGCAGAAAAAAAATTTAGGGTTTGCTAATGGAAGGTTGGGAAGTCACAACCCACTGTCTCCAGAAATTTCAGGACTCCGATTCCACAGTACAGCAGACAAACCTTTAGACCCCCCCCAAAAAAAGTTTGGTTCAAAACTTGTTGTATGTGATACGTTATTTTGCGTCTTGTGCTTGGGTGCGATGAAAATCTTGAAAAGGTTGATAAGAAATCTTGTATTTTTATAAATTTGGAAAAAAAACACACAGGTTGCAAAAAACAGAAGGGAAGACACGCAGGCCGGGAATCTTGTTTTCAATAACTTTCCCAACAGATTCCTTTTTTTTTGGTTCCGAGCTCAAATAAAAGGAAACAGTTTTCATAAAAGGTCAGGGGTTTTTTAAGGTGGGGCAAGGCAAAGGCCCGGGTTTGAAAAAGGTTCCCCAGGTGTTTTAAGCACGAGTCAGGGGGGGGGGGGGGGGGGGGAAAGGGGGGGGGGGGGGGGGGTTTTTGGGGGGTGGGGGGGGGGGGGGTGTTGGGGGGGGGGGGGGGGGGGGTTGACGGGGGGGGGGGTTTTGGGGGGGGGGGGTTTTTTTGGGGGGGGGGGGGGGGGGGGGGGGGTTTTGGGGGGGGGAGGTGGGGGGGTGGGGGGGGGGGGGGGGGGGGGGGGGGTGGGGGGGGGGGGGGGGGGGGGGGGGGGGGGGGGGTGGGGGGGGGTTGTGGAAAAGGAAAATGGCCAAAAAAAATTTTTAAAAGAAGAATTTTCAGAACGGGGGGGTTTTCCCAAAAGGGGAGATCGAACCAGCATGTTTTTTTCATTTGTGGGGGCATTCCTGGGGGTTTTTAGGGCACATTTTTTTTAAACGGTCCCCCTTTTCCTCATTTTTAAAAAGGGCTTTTTCCAAAAGGTGAGGGGTTACAGAGATGAAAGTTCCCAGAATGAACCCAATCAAAGGTCTTTGACAAACCGAGAGGGGGGAAAAAAAGGGCCAATGTTAACAGGGAACTTTAAGATTTTAAAAACCATTGGGTGAAACCAAATTCGGATCCGGGTTGAAGGGCATCAAAGAAAAAGGGGGGGGCTTTTTAAAAAAAAATGGAATTTAAGACTTTTTATTTGAAATTTTTTTGTTAAAATTTTTTTTTAAATTATTTTTTGGTTTGGCCCTTTGTGAATGTAAAAATTTTCATAGTAATTGAAAAACAGAAAAAATTTTTTAAATGAGAAGGTGGCCAAAACTTTTGGGCTGTACTGTACCTTAGAGAAAACCAACTCCCCGGGGAACCATTTTAGGGATTTTGGGTATTATATTTTTCTTGATTGATTTTTTTATTTCAAAAAGTGAAAATTTGTGAATTGTCCCCAATAAATCTTAAAATTTCCCTGGAGCTTGAACAGATTGTTTGAAAAGATGCCTACCTTTTTTCTTTCCCCACCCAGCCTGTTCTTCTCGGGGGAACAAATTTATTCTGTAAAGCATAAATATTGCCATGCCCCCCGGGACTTTACCTAAGATTATAGCTTCTAAAGCCGGGGGGCCTCCCGTGTGGTCATCCTCCACCCGGGGGGCTATCCCCAAGATGGTTCTCCCCACCCAGGGGGCCATCCTAGATGGTTACCCTCCAAACCGGGGGCCTAGTGGGGGTTTTACCCCTCCATACCGGGGGTTTTGTGAGATGGTTACCCCTCCACCCCGGGGGCCATAGCTGAGATGGTTACCCCTCTATACGGGGCCTTCCCCTGAATGGTTCCCCCTCCAAACCAGGAGGCCTACCGAGATGGCTACCCTCCACACTAGGGGGCCATCCGGATGCTCCCCTCTACACTAGGGGGTCATCCAGGATAGTTACCACCCAAACCCCAGGGGGCCATAAGGGGGCCCCCCCGATGGTACCCCCACCCCCGGGGTCTTTGTAATGTATGGTGTAGGGGTTCATATAGGTCTTTGTTGGGTGGGGAAAAAATTGGAACAGGTTTGATTAGAGGATTGTTTACTTATCAAGTGGCAAAAGGGCACCGTTTGAGGTACAGAAGAGGAGAACGCAGGCCGAGAACTTTAAGTTCAGCAATAACTTCCACAACAGGTTCAGGATCTTTCCCCTTGTTACCGTAATTTTCATGAAAAAGTGGATTTATAAAAGAGGTTTCCGATCAAAAGGTTTCCTTCCCCCCGTGGAAATAGTGGAGTCAAAGCCAAGGTTTTTCCGGGGTAGGTCACGGCCACTGCGGCTTGATTCTGAAGCATGTTGCTAGCTGGGCTGCTTAAGAAGCAAGGGGAGAGAATGGGGGGGGGGGAACTGAAAGCTGGAAACTCCAATTGAGGGGGGCAAATAGCTGCAGAAGGGGACAGAAAGAAAAAGGGGCGACGGAAAAAATTGGTTTAAAAAAAAATTTAAAAGAACCTTACTTACTCCCCCTAAGGGACAACCTCCGTTGACCTCAGACCAGGTTTTTTGGGGGGACCTCTGATGAAACGGCGGACAAAGCGAGCGATTAACGTTTTGGGGGTTTTTTCCCTGATTGTCCTCCAGGGGTTGCCCCCCCATTTATCAAATATTGAAAATTTTTCTGTAAAAACCGGGAAATTTAAAAAATCCTTTCCCAAAAATTTTCCGACCATCGTAAGCACTGGGTCAGGGAAGGGAAGAACGCCAGGAAACGTTTTGGGGGTTGCAGCCTTTAGTAGGGAAAATGAAAGACGGGGGATTTCATGTTTTTGGGAATTGAAGGCGACAAAAAACGGCATTATAATTTTATGTTTATGGGTCCATGTACTTATGTCCCAATTTAGAAAAGGGGAACCTTATTTTAAAATTTTGGTTTTAAGCCGACCAAGTTCTCCGGGAAATGGTGCAGGTTTAGAAAATTTTTTGCTGCTTTCTTTTCCTTTCTGAGCCCCTTCCCCCTTTTCCTTTAGAGATCCTTTCTTTTGTAAAGAGGATTCTTTCAGCCATGTGGCAAAAGGGCGTTTTTATGGGAAACGAGGAAAATGTTGGAGATACCAAAAAATTGGGGGAAAAAAGGGGACTGCTTTAGTGGAGGCGCTTGGAGTTGTTATAAAAGAACTCACCCGTGGAAGAGATCCCCCCAATCATCTGTAGGGGGCAGAAAGCAGGGGATACTGCCCGGGTCTGTTGGTTCGTTCTGTCTGTCTTTTGTCTGGGAGAAAAGCAGAAAAAGGGTTTTTTTTTTTTTCCAATGGGCGAAAAATTTTGCCAAAACCTTAAAGGGGAAATTCACCCCCGACCGAAATGCCCCCCTCCGGTATCCATGAAGCGAAAACTTCTTAATCATAAATTGATGTCTGTTTTGCGTGGGTAAGCCGAAAAAAGGGTAAATGAGTGCCTTTGTTAAACGATAACCCCCCCTGGGGAAAGGTGTTTTCCCTTGAGGGTTGGGGAACCCACAATGAAGCCCCTAAATGGACCCCAAGGGCGGGGGGTGGGAAGAGGTTGAAAAGACCGTTGGTGAGGAGGAGGTGTTTGCTCTTGCCAGATTACTGAAGTGACTGTTTAAAAATTTTCCCGTAAGGGGCCACCAAAAAAACGAGAAGAAATTCCCTGGTTTTAAAATTCCTTTTCCCGTATCTTGGAATGGGGGGTGGTTGCAAAATTTTCAATCTGTGTTTCAGGTATATACGACTGTCCTGAACCAAAACACCATTCTAAAGACAAGACTTTTGCCCTTGGGGGTTGTGCCAAAAGGAATCCGCATGTTGTTCCCTTGATGTCCTTAAGTGGTCTTGTTATGAATCACCCCGGAATTAGAGTCAGGAAAAAAATAGTCTTGGAGGAGTAAAAGGACGGGTCTTGTGAATGAATCCTAGAGAGTGCCACCCCCTTTTCCTGGCGATCCTGGCCTATAAGAAATTAAAAATTAAAAATTGGTTTGGAAAGATTCAAAGGGGGGTGGCGGGAGTAGGCATTAGCCGACCTGATAAATTAAGGTTACGTGATCTGTGGGACTATTTGCTGGCAGCTCCTGAAAAGGGTCCCCCTTTTTAAGGCGGCAAATGGCCAACACTCCCCTATTGCCCCATCGTGTTCCTCTCCCCCAAGAAACGGGGGGGGGAAAAAAAGGGAAGGGATGAAAGGGCCCCCCTTTTCTCACCTTTTTTTCGAGGAGTATAGCTCCAACGGACGTCTGAATTTTTACTTTTATGAAGGCAAGTGGGGGGTTGGGTGTCTAAGATAGGTGCGGTGGTAAATTTTCCTTTTTGGGGGAAAAATGCTTCCTGGGGGGGGGGGGTCCGGGAAAAATAGATCTTCGGGAAAATTGGGTGATAGGTGACACTACTAGAGAAATTCCTAAGAAACGTCAAAAAATTGGCAACCCGATGGGGTTTTGCCCCCCTTCACTTTTCTAGGTTTGGAACCCCTTGATGGGGGTTTTTGTGAAGGGGTTTAGAAAGTTTGAGCAGAGGTCCCTGGGTGGTTACAGCGGTCTAGTGAATTTTGTGAGGACTGGGAATAGGTGTTAGGGACTGGTTTTTTAAGGGGTATTTTCCTCGGGGTTGCCGGGGGGATCTTGTTCTGGTCTGAATCCTTCATTCCATTTCCCCTTGTAGCCGCTGGTCGTTTTGTTCCCCTGCTTACAGAAAGACTTTTGCTTCTTTTTGTTTGTGCTATTTTTTGCATTTTGTACTGCACTTTTTGGGGGCCTTCAGGGTCTCCTCTGGGGGCTTCTGCCCTTCTTTTAGTTCACCATGATTTTGTTCTTTTGCTTTTTCAGTTTTTTAGTGGCTGCTGTTTTGATTTTTTTAAAACCCAGAGAAAAATTTAGGTGGTGAGGCGTGTGATCTCAGGTGTTTTTAAAATTTAGTAGGTTGGTGTTTTAGGGTTTTTGGGATTGCGTAAGTCCCTTCTACCTTTTTATTTAGATTTTTTGGGGCCCAGCGTTTGCTCTACTATTTTTTTCTGTGTCAGTATTTCCTTTGTCTAACTGCCATTAATTTTTTGGGGGTTTTAAATTTCTTTGGGGTTTGCTCGGGGCAGAAGTTTCGTTTCTGTCTTTGGTGTAGTTAGTTTCTCAGGTGTGACGAGGCGCTAGGCCCCCCCGAGGAACGCTAAAAGGGCTTGTTGTTTTGGGGTTAGTCGGGTACTGCAATCTATAGTTCAAATGTCTGGGGTTTGCCCTTTTTTCCCTCTCCTGTACCGAAATTCATAAAAGTATCAAAGGCCAAATAAAATTTAAATTGTTGGGACCACGAAAAGGGGAAAAAAAATTTTGAAGAAAAAAGGTTTTCAGGTTTTTAGAGTTTTTTTTGTTTGTTGCATTTTTTTTTTTTTCTCCCTCTGTATCCTTTTGGGGTGGGGGGGGATCTTTTCTCCCCCAAAGGAGTTTGCGGTTGTTGGGTGGGGATCGCTTGCCACTGGGTTAGGATTGCTTATCTTGCTAGGTTGCCTGTTGGGTTCCGGACCCCATGCCAGATTGTTTTTGGGGGTCGACTTTTCTTTTTCAAAAAATTGAAAATTTTTTTTCCCCTTTAAATGTCCTCGGAAACAGGAAAACGGTTCATTTTCATCTTCTCCTGGCGGCGATCCCCAGGATTGGGCTTTTTCCCCGATCCTGGGGTTTTTTTTTGAGTGATTTTGGTGCGTTTTTTCGGTTTGGTGTTATTGTCGATGAGCTAAGTCATGAAAAGCTGAAAAAACCCTTTTTGGCTTAAATCAGGGGCTTTATGACGTGAGTTAACGTCAGAGATTCCCTAGGTGGGCAGTCCTGACCAAATGGAAGACGCCTTTGGCACCCTTTTCGGAGGGGTTTTCAGTAATTAAGGATGTTATGGGGGGATTCCTGTCCTCTGGCCAAAAGATTCTTGTCTTAGCATTCAAAAATTAAGCGTTTGCGTGGGGAGAAGTTATGCGTGGAATGGTTTGCCTTGTGAACCAGCTTTGAAACCCTGCAGGGGTGATGGAGTGGTGTCTGGGGACAGCGTCATGAGTTTTTAAAAGGAATGGGTTATGTTTCTACTGTGGGATGTGTTTTGGGAAAGGGTTTGAGATGGTTCTGAGCAGAGGGGCCCCCGGTGGTTACAAGCGGTACTTGTAGGTTTTGGGAAAAAGGGTTACTGATTGGTCTTATTTAAGGGAATCATTTTCCCCCCAGGGTTGCCCCCGGGATAATTTTTTGGTTGAATCCTTTTTCCAGTTTCCCCCTTTAGCCTGCTGTGTCGTGTTGCATTCCTGCTGTCAGATTTTGCAATTTTTTTTTTGTGTTTTTTTTTTTATTTTTGATTTTTTTCCGCATTCTGGGGGGGCCTTCGGGGTCCCTTCGGGGGTTTTGCCCTCTCGTTTAGTCCAGCCATGTGTTTTGTACTTTTGCTTTTTGCAGTTTTTTCAGTGGCTGGTTTTTGTTACACCAGGAACTAATTTGGTGGTAGAGGTCGTTTGTTCAGGTATTTTGAAATTGTATGTTGGTGTTTTTCGGGTTTTCTGGGATTGCAGTAAGTACCCTTCCGCCTTTTTTCTTTAAAATTTTGTTGGGGCCCCAGCGTTTGCCCATTTTTTTTTTTTCTGTGTCGTATTTCCTTTTTAAACCCCGCCATTACATGTTTGGGGGCTTTTTTTATTTTGGGGGGTTTGCTCCGGGGGTAGTTTCCTTTTTCTATCTTTAGGTGTGTTGTTTCTCAGGCTGTGGAGGCTTTTGGACCTCGTGGAAGCTCCACGGCCCCCTCTAGTTGTGGTGGTTAGTCGGGTAGCAATTCCAAGATTCCAACTGCTTGGTGTTTTTTTTTTTTCCTGCCCCTCAGTACCGTAAATAACGTTCCCCGGGCCCCCAAAATTGTATGGTACTCACAAAAGGGAAAAAAAAAAAAAAATTTTGAGGAAGAAAAGTTTTCAGGTATTTTCTGTTTGTTGCATTTTTTTTTTTTTTTTCCTCTGTATCTCTGGGTGCGGGGAGGATCTTTTCCCCCTGGGTTTGCACAGTTGTTGGCCTTGGGTCGTTGCCCTGAGGTTCGGTATTGCTGCATATCTTGTGGTTCCCTTTGTGGAACCTAGGATCCCCCCCCAGTTTGTTTTCAGGGGATCGAGCTAATTTTCAGAATTTAAAAAATAATTAAAAATTTTTTTTGTTTAAAAATTTTAAGTCTCGGAAAAAAAGCGCAGAGGTTTTAAATTGTTCCTTCCGGCGGCGTCTCAGGTTTGGGTTTTTTCCCCCGACACCTGGGGATCCTTTTTTTTAGTGTGTTATGATTTTTTCGGTTTGGGGTTATTGTAGATGAGCCTAATATCCTGATAAAAACTGAAAAACCTTTTGGGGATTAATAGGGTTGATGACGCTGAGTTTACTGAGGTTTTCCTAGGTGGGCACCCCGCCCCAAAAGGAAGAGAGTTTGGGGGCCCTTTTCCGGGGGTCGTCGGTATGTAAAATTTATGGTGGGTTCCCTGTCCCCTGGTTCAATGTTTATGCATTAGCGATTAAATTGACGGAGTTTTGAGGGGGGAAGTATGCGTGGAGGGTGTTGCCTTGTGGCCTGCTGAGCCCTGGGTGTGATGGATTTGGGGTCTGGGGCACGCGTCATGAGTTTCAAAAACGCAAGGGGTTTGTTTCTACTGGGGTGTGCCCTTATCTATTTGGTCTGCCTAAGGGGGAAAGTTTTGGCCGCTCAGTTGTCTTTTAGTGTTCGACTAAGTTTTGTTAACTGTCACTCTGATTTTTTCTCTCTGTCCCTTTTCTGTCAGGTTTCGTTTTTTCTGGAGCGATTAACTGATGGTTTGATTTTGCTAACGTTGTGGATTTCCCTTGATTCCTACGAATCTATTCCCTAATGGGGTCGTTTTCCCCTTTTTTGGTGGTTTAAAAAAGTTTTTTTTTCTCAGGTGAAATGGGGTTGAAAATGATCCCAGGAGTGTGCAAATTTTTGGTTCTATTTTAAACTGCTGACTTATCGTGCTGGGTTTCCCCGGTTACAGTCTATAATCCGTTTTGGGTTTTGGAAATTGTGTCAACCAGTTGGGGTGCCAATGTGTTAATGCCACATCCTGTTTTTTCTGCCTCCCCCCAGGTGGGGTGTTCCTGAATTTTTGTTTGTTTTTTGAGTGTTTGCAAAAAAAAATCTGCATCCTTTTCTCCCCTAGGGCTATGTGCGCTATTGAATTGCCAGGTAGAAAAATTTCCCAAGGGTCCCTTTTAATTGTCTGTACCTAAAAAAAGAGCTATCGGTCTTATTCAAGTCATTGGAAAAGGGTCATTCAGCCCCTCCTCTTCCCCTTGGTGCGGTTTTTTTTTGGGGCCAAAAAAAAAGGGTTTTTTGGCCCGTGTTTTGATTTGTTTTAAAAAAAAATTACTTTTGAAAATCAATCCCTTTTCCCCCTTTATTTTGCCCCGTTTTCAGGGTAAAAAAACGCTTTTGGTTTCCCCAAATTGCCCCCGGGGGGGTTTCCTTATTCGCATTAAGCCGGGGGTGAATGGAAGCGGCATTTAACCCCCCTGAAAGGGTTTTTTTAGTCCTTGTGATGCCCTTTGGGCTCACTAAACCTTCCGTTTTCCGTTTTTATGAATGACATTTTTAGGGATTTTGGGGACAAGTTTTGATTTTTATTTGGATGATATCTTGTTTTTTTTAATGACTGGGATCTCTGTGAAAATTTTCAACGTTTCCCCGATTTTGGAGGAATTCTGTTGTGAAGGGATCAAAGGTCTTTTTGGCGTACAGAAATTTTTATTTCTGGGGGTTTATTTTGTCCCCTTGTTTTGAAATGGGGCCCGGCAAAAGGTTTTGGCCCATCTGTGATTGGGTCCAACCCCCTTCTTAAAGGCTTTCAGAGATTTTTGGGTTTTGCCATTTTTATTAAAAATTTTTGGTAATTTTTGTTATTGTTTAAAAATTAATGATTTCCCAGAAGGGTTTGATTGGTGAAAATTGGGGCCCCCCCGGGGGGTCTCTGCGTTTCGGAACTTAAAAAGTTCACTTTGCCCGTTTACGGCAGCCCCATGTTTTTTTTGCCCTTTGGTGGGGTTAGCCTTGAAAATTGGGGCAGGTGCCCCTTTTTTCCCAAAAAAAATCCGAGCCCTAAAAGTAACCCTTGTGCCTTTTCTTCTGAAAATTTTCTCCCCCTGAACGTAATTTGAGGGGTAATCGGGGTTTTGGCCCTGGTGGGGGTTTTTGGGGGGGAAATTTTGGGGGGGAGCCAAAATCGGTGGGGGTCCTTCGGCCCTAAAATTGGTCTATCTGGAATCTGCCAAGCGATCAACCCTGACAGGCCGGGGGCCTTTTTTTTTCACCTTTTAATTTTGTGGTTTCCTTTTTCCCGGACTAAAAATTTTTAAAAGGGGGCCCCCCCGGGGGTTTCCCCTTGCGGATCTCCTGAGCTATCTGATCCCTCTTTATTTTGAAGGAGGGGTGTTTTTCCGCCTCTGCCTAATTGAGACTTGCTCGGGGGGGGGTGTCAGGAGGATAGGCCCGGCGTCCCCTTTTTGGAAAATTGTTTTCCCGGCAATGGAAAAAGTTTTTGTGTGTCTGAGATTCATTGTTCCGCATTGGCTGGGACCCCGGGGAATTTTTGGGTTTTCCAGAGATTGGGTTAGTCGGCCCTTTTTGGTGGCCCCCCTTGTCCGCGATGTCAGGGAATTTGTCCGTCCTGGGGAATTGCTCTCGTCCAACCTTGCTCTCGCTTATGGTTTGTTGATGCCTTGCCGTGCCAAGAGAATGGACCCTATCTCTAGGATTCTTTTCCCGTCTTCCTGTTCTCAGAGAATGACCCCCTTGGGGTAATTTGTGATGGGTTTTTCCAAAAGTACATCTTGTGCTTAAAAATTGCCTTCCCCTCTGAATTGGGCCCCCTTTTTTTCCTTGCACGTGGTTGTTTCACGGCTTTCCTGAGAATTTGGTCTGACAAGGGTCAGTTTGTTTCCAGTTTTTGGGGATTTTTTTTTAAAAATGGGTTTTTAATTGTCTTTCTCCTGGGGATTTTTTCCCCAGACCAAGGTCAAACGAGGAAAAAACCAGACTTTTGGAGACTTTTAATGTTTGTGTCTGTGTCGGATGATGGGTCTTTTTTTTCCCCTTTGGCTGAGTTTGTTTAATAATGGGTAGCTTCCCTTTTTGATGTCTCCGTTTTTTTTGTAATTTGGGTTTCCCCTGATTTTCTTCAGGACGAGGGGCTTCTGTCGTCCGGGTTTTTGATTTTTGTTGAGCGTTTAGCATTTTTGGGACCGGTGGGGAGGTTGTCCCTTCTCAGGAGAAGGCCCAGCGGTTTGCTCCCGGTAGGATGATGGTCCTGGTTTTTAAAGTGGGGGATTGGTTGGTTCCCCTCAAAGAAATTCCTATGAGGTGCTCCCTAAATTTAAGCCTGGTTCATTGGACCTTTAAGTCTTGGGATTATTAATCCTGTTTTTTTGTTTGTTTTTTCGGGACTTTTAAGTCCATAAGTTTTCCCCAAAGTCCCTTGTTGAAGGGTTTTTGGGAGCCGGGTTCCTGCTGCTGTCCTCTGACCCTTTTTTGGTTGAGGGAAAATTGGGGAGTGGTTGAGAAAATATTGGTTCTGTTTTTTAGAAAAGATCCAGTTTGGGTTAAATGGAGGGTTATGGTCGGGAAAATAATTTTTGGGGGGTTTTTTTGGGGCATCCTGCTGGAGCTTACCCCCGCGTTCATGAATCACCTGCCCCCCGGTTGCTCAAATGAGGGTCGGTGACCCCTCCTAAGGGGGGGGTATGTTTGAAGGGTTTTTAGAGAGTTCTGGCGAGGCTCCCCCGGGGGTTTTAAAGCGGTACTGGAGGATTGGGATAGGTGTTACGATTGGTCTTTTTGGGTCATTTTCCCATCGGGTTCCCCCTGATCAATTTTTCTGGTTGATCCTTCTTTCCCTTTTCCCTTGTACCCCGCTTTCGTGTCTGCATCCCTGCTGTCAGATAAGACAATTTTTTTATTTTGTTTTTTTGCTTTTTTTTGCTTTTGTTGCAATTTGTGGGGGCTTCTGGGTCCCCCGGGGGTTTTTCCCCTCGTTTGCCCCCTGTGTTTTGTACTTTTGCTTTTTTGTTTTTTCAGTGGTGCTGTTTTTGTTACACCGAGAATAATTTAGGTGGGGGGAGGTCGTGTGATCTCAGGTGATTTTGAAAAATTGTTTGTTGGGGGTTTTTGGGTTTTTGGGATTGCAGAAAAACCCTTTTTTCCCCTTTTTATTTAGATAGTTTTGGGCCCCGCGTTTGCTCAACTATTTTTTTCTGTGTCAGTATTTTTTTGTTAAAACCCCCTAATGTTTGGGGGGGTTTTTTATCTTTGGGGTTCTGTCCGGGGGGGAAGCTTTCCTTTTCTTCTTTGGTTAGTTGTTTCTCAGGCTGTGACGAGGGTCTAGGACAACGTGGGGAAGCTCCCGGCTGCCTTAGTTGTGGTGGTTAGTCGGGTACTGCAATCTATAGATTCAACTGCTTGGTTATTCCTTTTTTTTCCCGCACCTCAGCTACCTAACATAACAGGGCCCCTTTATGCTTTTCAGTCTGCCCTAAGCGGGGAGACGTTTTGCACGCTCAGTTGTCTTGGGAGTGTTCAGACTAATTTTTTTAAAATTCACTTGATATCTCTCGTCCCATTTTTGTCGGCTTTTTTTTTTCTGGAGCAGCTATTAACCTGATGGATTATGTTTTTTTCTAACGTTGTGGGTTTCCTTTTTACCCTAAGAAGTTATTCCCTATGGGGATCGATTCTCCCCTTTGGCTGAGAATAAAAACCCCCTTTTTCCAGGTGATAATGGGGTTGAAAACCGATCCCAGGAGTGCTGCAAATTTTTGGTTCTATATAATTGCATGCATTATGTGCTGGGTTTCCCCTTGGTTCGTCTTTAATCCCCTTTTGGAGGAAAAATGTGTCTGTAACCAGTTGGGCTGCCCTGTGTTAAACCAACCTCTGTTTTTTTGCCCCCCCCAGGGGCAAGGGGTGTTCTGACTTTTTTTTTTTTATTTTTCTGTTTTTTTTGCGAAAGTAAACTGCTCCTTGCCCCCTTTGGGCTATGGGGGCGCTTTGAATTGTGCCGGGAGTAAAAATTTCCCTAAAAAGGTGCCTTTTTAACTTGTCTGTACCTGAAAAAAAGGCTATGCGGGTTTTATCAAGGAATCATTTTGGAGAAGGGTATTCAGATCATCTTTCACCCTTAGGTGGGTTTTTCTTTGTGGCCAAAAAAGGTTCATTAAGGCCTGTTTGATTTCGTCTCTTGAATTTTTACTGTGAAAAAACAAAACCCCTTTTTTCCCTTATTTTGACTGTTTTTTCCGGGTGAAAAACGTTTCTTGGTTTCCAAGCTTGCCTCGGGGGGGGGTTTTTATTGCTTTTGCAGGGGATAAAAGGAAGACGGCATTCAACCCCCCCGAAGGGCTTTTTTGGCCCCGGGCCCTTTTTTGGGCCCTAATGCTCCTTCGTCTTCCAGCCCCTTTGAATGACTTTTCGGGATTTTGTGGGGAAAAAATCTGATTGTTTTTTGGTGATATTTTTTATTTTTTCAAATGATGGGACTCTCAGTGAAACATTGAACTGTTTTCCGATTTTGGAGAGAATGTCGGTATGATTCTTATTTTTTCTAATGACGGGGGCTCTCTGTGAAATTGGTTAAAACTGTATTCAGATTTTGAGGGAGAAAAAGCTCGTAGTCTTCCGTCCTTCATGATGACATTTTCGGGATTTTGTGGATAAATATTATTGTTTATTTGGATGTATCTTGTTTTTTTAATGAGGGGGAATCAGTAAAAATGTTCGAAGGGTATTCCGATTTTGGAGAGAATGCTCTTTAAAAAATTTTCTTGATTTTTTTAATGACTGGGACGTGTCTTTTGGCGTACAGGGTTCTTTCTGGGATTCATTTTGCCCCTCTGTTTTAAAGGGCCCCGGAAAAGGTTCGGCCCCATTTTGTAATTGGGTAACCCCTTTTTCTTTAAAAGGGGCTCTTCAAGATTTTTGGGGTTTTTTGCCAATTTTTCGTAAATTTTTGGGTAATTTCCGGTTATTGTTAAACCATTAACTGTTTGACCAAAAAGGGGTTTGATGTGGTGAATTGGTTGGGGCAGTTTTTTTTGGGAAAATTAAGCAGGATTTTTTCGCTCCTGTTTACGGCAGGTGTTTTCTGCCTTTAGGTGGAGGTTGATGCCTCAAAATTGGGGAGGTGCTTTTTGCCCAAAAAAAGATCCAGAGACCTCAAAAGAACCTTGGCCTTTTTCTTCAAAAAAATTTTCCTACTGAAGAATTATGACGTGGGTTCGGGAGTTTTGGCCATAAGGGGCTTTTGAAAGTGGGGACATTGGCTGGAGGGGGGGCCAAATCAGGTGTGGTCCTTCGGCCTAAGAATTGGTCTATTGGGGGAAATGCCAAGCGACTCAAAACCGACGGCAGGTGGGCTTGTTTTTCACCGTTTTAAATTTTTGGTTTCCTTTTTTCCGGCAAGAATGTTAAAAGGGGTGCCTCCGAGGAGTTTCCCCTTCGGACTTCTGAGTTATCTGTCCTTTGTTATTTTTAAAGAGGGGGTAGTTCTTTCCCCATTCCCCCCTTTTTGGGACTTGTTGGGGGGTGTCAGGAGGAAGGCCGGCGTCCTGTTGGGGAAAAATTTTTTGTCCCCACCAAGGAAAAAGGTGTGATGTTGAGTTTTTGTTCGCTTGGTGGGCATCCCGGAATTTTTGGTACCGAGCTTGGTTAGTCGGGGCCTTTGGGGGGGGTCCCGTTGTGATTGTCAGGGAATTTGTGAGTCCTGCGGGGGGGTTGCTCTGCTCAAGCCTTGCTCTGTTAGTGGGGTTTTTTTATGCCTTGCCTGTCCCAAGAGCCTTTTGGCCCTTTCTATGGTTTCATTTCCCCTCTTCCTGTTTTCAGGAATGACCACCATTTGGGTAAATTTTTGATGATTTTCAAAAAGTTACACTTGTGCCATTACCCAAATTTCCCCTTTCCCGATTGGTGCCCCTTTTCCTCGCAGTGGTTCGTTTACAAAAGGGATTTTCCCGAGAACATTGTGTTGCCCGAGGAGTCCATTTGTTTCCAGATTTTGGGGACTTTTTGTTCTAAATGGGTGTTAATTGTCTTTTCCTCGGCATTTCATCCTCAGCCCAATGGTCAATCTGAGAAAACAAACCAGAAATTGGAGATTATCAAGATGTTTGGGGTTTTTTCGGGTGCTGGGTTCTTTTTTGCCTTTGGCTGAGTTTGCTCTTAAAATGGGGGGTAGCTCTGCCACTTTGTGTTCCTTTTTTTCCCGTAATTCTGGGTTTCCCCCCTCGATTTTCTTCGGACAAACGGAGGTTCGTCTGTCCGGTGTTGATCGTTGTGGGCGTTGCAACAGATTTGGGCGGTAGTGGAGAGGTTGTCCTCTCTCGGGAAGGCCCCCGCGGTTTGTAAACCCCGGATAGGGGTGTGGTCCCCCGGTTTAAAGTGGGGGACTTGGTCGGTTGTCCCAAAAAAAAATTCCTATGAGAGTGTTCCTAAATTTTTAAATGGTTTTTTTGGGCCTTTAAGATCATGGAGTTTTTTTAAACCTGTTTCTTTTCGTTTTTTTTTTCCAGGGACATTTAAGACCTAAGTGTTCCCAATCCTTGTTTTTAAGGGTTTGTTGAGCCAGTGGTTCCGCTGCTGTGCCCTGACCCTGTTTGGTTGAGGGCTTTTTGGGGTTGTGGGGTTTGGAAAAAAATTGGGGGGCTCGTTTTTTAGAGGAAAAAACCAGTATTTGGGGTTTTAAAGGAGGGTTATGGTCGGAAAAAAATTTTTTGGGGGTTTGCTTCGGACATCCTGTAGGAGACTTATCCGTGGTTTTTATAGAAAACATCCTACCGACCTGGTTGCTCTATGAGGGTTCGGTGACCCCTCCTCAAGGGGGGGGTCTGTTGTGAATGGGTTTTTGTGAGTTCTAGCAGAGGCTCCCCCTGGTGGTTTCAAGCGGGCTAGTGAAGTTGTGGGATGGGAATAGGTGTTATGACTGGTTTATATAAGGAGTCATTTTCCAATAGGGTTCCCGGGGTGATCAATTGTTTGGTTGAATCTTCATTCGTTTCCCTTGTAGCCTGCTGTGTGTTTCTGCATTCCTGTTACAGATAAGCTTTTGTTTCTTTTGTGTTTGTGCTATATTTTTGATTTTGTACTCACTTCTTTGGGGGCCTTCAGGGTTTCTCCTTGGGGGCTTCTGCCCTTCGTTTAGTTCGCCACTGAGTTTGTTCTTTTGCTTTTTCAAGTTTTTTCGTGGCTGCTGTTTTGATTTTGTTACACCAGAGAACTAATTAGGTGGTAGAGGTCGTGTGATCTCAGGTGATTTTGAAATTAGTAGAGTTGGTGCTTTTCAGGGTTTTTGGGATTGCAGTAAGTACCCTTCCTATCCTTTTCTATTTAGATAGTTTGGGCCCCAGCGTTTGCTCATACTATTTTCTTTCTGTGTCAGTATTTCCTCTTGTCTAACTGCATTACATGTTTGGGGGCTTTCTATTATCTTTGGGGTTCTGCTCCAGGGGCAGATAGCTTTCTGTTTCTGTCTTTAGGTGTAGTTAGTTTTCGGCTGTGGCGAGGCGTCTAGGACCAACGTAGGAACGCTCCACGGCTGCCTCTAGTTGTGGTGGTTAGTCAGGGTACTGCAATCTCATAGAATTCCAAACTGCTCTGGTGATGCCTTTTTGCCTGCTCTCCTCAGCTACCGAAAACATAACAGCTTGGGTCTTGCTTCCATTCATACTAATCCCTTGCGTAGGAGTACATACCCCAGAAATTGAATTTCGGTCCTTGGAATTCACACTTTTCAAGTTTGATGTAAAGATGGTTTTGTCTTAGACGTTCTAAGACCATTCTCACATGTCCATGATGTTCCTCTGTGGAGTTAGAAAAAATTGGAATATCATCCAGATAAATACCACGAATGTATCTAGGAGATCCTGAAGATGTCATTCACCAAGTGTTGGAAAGTGGCTGGGGGGGTACTCAGACCAAAAGGCATAATAGATATTCAATGTGTCCATTAGCGTGACCTGAATGCAGTCTTCCATTCATCCCAGGTCTATACGGACCAGTTATAGGCCCCACGGAGATCAGTTTAGAGAAATTTTGGCATGCCGCACTCTCTCCAATAACTAGGGATTAAAGGCAATGGATAACGGTTTCTATGTAACCTTATTGAGTTCCCTTAGTCTTCGCAGGGTCTCAGAGATCCATCTTTCTTCTTCACAAAGAAATGGGTGCACCTGCAGGAGATGTAGAGGGGCGTATGAAGCCCTTGGCTAGATTTTCGTCTATGTATCTTTAAAGCTTTAGTCGGGCCCCGCCAGGGGGTTTGTCTTCTAAAGGTATCTCTGCTCCAGGCAATAATTAAATTGGACAATTCATTTTGGACGGTGAGGGGGAAGCTGGTCAGCGTTCTTTTTGTCAATAAATCCTATTTCTGGTATACAGCTGGTAGTTCAGGGACTGACATGGTTCCTTTAGGAACGAGCAAGCTGAAACTTTCTGGACTCATCTGTTTCTCTGGAAAGTGTAATTCCTTGGTCTCCCAGTTAATGGTTAGGGTTCTGAGCCTGCAGCCTTAGTAGCCCTAGAATAATGGGAAAGTGGGGAGAAGAGTAAGCATAAAGGACAGTTTCTCTTGATGACTTTACCCATAAGGACCCTCAAGGCTCCGTTTCCTGATCACTGGTCCAGAGGTCAGCAGGGGAGCATCCACAGTTCCATCTGTACTGGAGTAGCCTTCTTCACTGAAGTATCCCCCTTTCAGAGCAAAGGAGATATCCATAAAATTTCCACTTGTCCCTGAGTCGATCATAGCAGAGCTAGACACCCAGGACTGAGTCAACCCGAGTTTGAGTGGAAAGGAAGCAATGAGAATTGTTTTTCTTACAACTCAGCTGGGACACCGCTGAGGAAACTTGAAAAATTGCCGCGCTTACCAGTCATCGTCCTCAGAAGTGACGGAGTTTAAGTCCGGAAATCAATATCTGTTGCTGCAGATCTCTCTGGAGCTGAGGCTCGGACTGAAAGATCTCCTCTCGCAACACTCACAGTGAATGACTGCTGCAGTAGTCTTACGAGAACGGCTGGGCAGTTTATAAGAAGTGCCCTGACTTACCACAGTAGAAACAATAGATTTTCCTTTAAACGATGTTCTTTGCGTGCATCACTACCCGTCTTTGTAAAGAGTCCACCTGCATGGGTTCAGGTTCAGGTTCCCGTGTGATCCTACTCAAAGGTTCCTTAGCTGGGGAGGAAGGTAGGAAAGGTTAGTGCGATTACTTTCGAACCATCTCTCTTTGCCTGCGTTCAGTCAGACGAGCATCAATCGGATGCAGTAGTTAATAAAGTCACCTAACGCAGTGGGAGGGTCGGCACGAGCAAGTTCATCCTTAATCAGTGGAGACAACCCTTTTCGAAAAATAGATTTTTTGGCGGAACTGTCCCAAGTGGTACCGAGGGCCATCTCCTGAATCCAAAGCATTTATTTTTTGGCTACTGAGCGCTTACCTTGGCACAAAGTTTAACATGGCTGCTTCAGCTGTTGCACTCGATTGGGGTCTCAAACACCCTGCCCATGGCTGAAATGAAGCATCAAGATGATCAAACATTCATCCTCAGTCTCAATCAGAGGGTTTGCCCACATCAAAGCCTTGTTGGTAAGCAACATGATTATAGTAAGCACTTTAGATCGTTCAGTGGGAAATTGTGAAGCATGTGCAGAAAAAAAAAGATTGCATTGGTTAATAAATCCCCTGAATTTCTCACGTTCACTGCCAAATGAAAAGGGGGTAACTTGGGGAATCCAGAATCGGGGGGTTATGGCAGGAGCCTGGACTCGTTCCTCTAGAGCCTCAATCCTGGCTCGTAAATCCTGGGTAGTTTGTCCAAACACTTGCAAATTGTGATTAGTGAGGTCCTGTAGGTTTGCAAAACGGGTTTTTATAGTCTGTATATCTGCAAGGATTGTATCAGTCACTCCGCAAAGCTCCTTTATGCGAGCCTCCATCTTCCAGATCTTTTAAGACAGGAGTACTGGAAGGAAGAGAGAAAAAAAAAAAAAAAAAACACAATAGTGTTTACCTGTGGTAACACTGCAGAGTAAAATTAAGGGAATGTGCTCACTAGAATGGTTGTGAGAAGTCACAACCACTGTCATCACAGAAAGTATAACCGGACATCTGATATCCACAGTCACAGCAGACACAGCCTTCCCAGACCCGCAGACACTAACGTTTGGCTTCAGAATCTTGTAATGTATGGGTACAGTTCATATAGCGTCTTGTGCTTGGGTGCGGGGGAAAAACACATGAGACACAGGTTTGATTAGAAGGACTTGTATTACTTCATACAAGTGGCAAAAAGGGTCACACAGTTTGCAGGTACAGAAGCAGGAGACACAGCAGGCCAGAGTAACTTTAAGTTCAGCAATAACTCTCCACAACAGGTTCAGGATCTCTTCTCTGTTACCGTAATTCCATGCAAACGTGGATTTATCAAATAGCAGGTTTCAGAGTCCACAAGTGTTCCAAAGTTCCTCAGTAGGAATAGCTGGAGTACAAAGTCCAAGGTTTCCAGGAGTCAGGTCACAGGCTCACTGCGGCTTGATCTGAAGCACTATTGCTAGTGAGGCTGCTTAAGAAGCAAGAGGGAGAGAATCAGGGCGGGAACATGAAAGCTGGAAATCCTATTGACTGAGGGCAAGTTGCTGCAGCAAGACAGAAAGCAAAATGGCCGACGGAAAAACTGAGTTTCAAGAAACATGTACAAAGAACCTTACAGTCATAGTGTTTGATTTCTTAGTATTTTGTGCAAAACCTTAGAGCATGTTACTTTTTTCAGCATTTTTCACCCATTAAAAGTAATAGGTGGGAAAAAACACTGAAAAAAGGGATCAGGTTTTGCCAGTGAAGTAGAATCAGATTTTTTTTTTTGGTACTAAACTTTATTAACATGCACAAGGGGACAAATGTAACAGGGACAAAAATGCTGCAAAAAAACACAACAAAAAACAAAACAAAGCCAAGCAAAACTTGCTTTTTTACTGCCAAGAGAACAGGTTTTGATGCAGAAAAAAAACGCTGCAAAACGCAACTTGTGAACATAAGGGTTTTTTTTTTAGAAAAACGTTACATATTGTGAAGATTGCTTTTTTCCTATTATCTTGTGTGGTGTTATTGGAAAACAAAAAAAAAGTTAGCTTGTCAGTTGGAAAATATGAAAAGCGCTAACAGCTCTGCTTTTTGACACATTTTTAGATGGAATTTTCCTAAAATTCTGCTTCATGGATGATGTTTATTTTCTTTGTTTTCTAATTTACTTCTCTACGCTTAGTCAATCATCCATATCAGCTTCTGCTGAACTGTTCGAGTAAAAGCATCAGATCTTTGTAAGATGAAGTCTGAAAAATGAGCTGGTTTAGCGTGCCACGAGGTTGTCCATGCAAAATACCGAAGGATCAAACCAAAATGGGTAACTGCTTTATCACTGTAGGAAGAACATAAAACAGTGGTGATCGGAGCGAGTAGTCAACATAGCGACACAACTCATGACCAAACTGATAACATATTGATAGCCCTATCTAATGGAATAATTGCCATGATATTTGCGTATTGATATTTCTGTTGCTACATTGCACTTGGCATCAAGAAATACCTGAATTTGCTTTATTCAGTGACTTAATTGCCATCTCTATCAAGTTCAGTATTATCTAATTCATTATCTTATGCAAGTTTTTTTTATTATTACTAACAACTCGTTGCCCTTGCCACCACTTACTGTACAAACACTAAGATTAAATACAGCTGTTTCTCATGTGACAGATAGTGAAGGCATTGGCCAATATTTCTGAAGACCGATGTATTTTGTGAACGTACGCAGTTCGAGGAGTTATTTTGAAAGGCAATTAAATGCACTCAAAAAGTGTAGACATGCCTTCAAGGTCAGCAATAAAAACAAGTTCTCTTCTAATCCTTTCATCACAAGGAGTAAAAACAAGGAGTAAAAAAAAATTTGTGTCCCTAAAGGATTGTGTGAAAAGAGGTCCTTGTGCAACTCACCACAACACCTAAAAATTCAGAAATTCCACTTTCCTTCATAAGAGCTACTAAGTACCACAGAATCAAATCTGACATGTAAACAACTTGCAAAATGAAGGTGGATTAAATATTCTTTTTATTCTTAATTTCTACAGTGAAACATTATTAGGACATGTTAAATTGTTGTGGCTAAATGATACCTCCGAATCACAGGTCAATTTTGAAACATCCATTAAATAACCGTCTATTAACACACCACTAGAGATGGATGTTTGGGCCCGGTGGGTTGGGCCAAACAGTTAAAAAAAGTTTGGGTTCGGGTACCAGAACAGTATCCGGACCTGAACCCGAACCCGGACCCCATTCACTTGAATGGGGGCCCGAACATCCAGTGTTTGCCACACATGTGCATGACAGCATCGCAAACACTGCTTCTGATTGGTGGTAACATGATTACCATCAGTCAGACAGCCACGGTCCCCACTCTGTTAAATGACAGCGTGAGCCCGGAGCTGTGATCGGAGGTGTCAAGTTTACCTCCGGTCACTGGCACGGGCTAATGGGACTACTGCTCCCATCAGCTTACGCCTTCTACCACTAATAACAGCGAGAGCAGGAAAAGCTAATGGGAGCATTCATCATCTGGTACCCGTGCTGTAAACAAATAGTTAAAAAAAAGTGTGGGTTCCCCTATATTTTTGATAACCAGCCAGGCAAAACTGATAGCTGCGGGCTGCAATCCTCAGCTGTCAGCTTCAGCAAGGCTGGTTATCAAAAATAGAGGGTGTTGTGAATGTGTTAGAAATGAGTCTGAGCAGAAGCTCCCTCTGGTGGTTGCAGACAGTGCTGAACCATTTAGTGAATATCAGGAGTTACAGACTGGTCCTATATAAGGGAGGTTCCCTCCCATCAGGGTTGCCGGTGATAAATTGTTCTTGTCTCAACTGTGGTTCCTGGTTCACTTGGAAGCTTGCTGAGTCTTGCCTCTTCTCCTGCTCTCAGATAAGAAATTTTCAGTTTTTATTTTTGTGCTTGCTTTTTGCATTGTTTCCTGCACTTTTGTGGAGGTCAGCCAGGTCCCCTCCAGGGGCTTGTGCTCCTCTCAGTTTGTCTGAGCCACTGTTATTTGTTCATTTGCCTTTTCCAGTTTTTTCAGTGGCTGCGGCTTAGTTTTGTTACACCAGAGAACTAATTTAGGTGGTAGAGGTCGTGTGATCTCAGGTGTTTTTGCAATTAGTAGAGTTGGTATTTTCTAGGGTTTTTTGGGATTGCAGTAAGTGTCCTTCCTATCCTTTTTTGTCTAGGAAGATTGGGCCCCAACGTTTGCTCATACTATTTTCTGTCTGTGTCTGTATTTTCTCTTGTCTAACCGCCATTACATGTTTGGGGGGCTTCCTATGTTCTTTGGGGATCTTCTCCGGGGCAGATAGCTTTCCTCTTTCTATCTTTAGGTGTAGTTAACCTCTCAGGCTGTGACGAGGCGTCTAGGACCAACGTAGGTACGCTCCACGGCTGCCTTTAGTGTGGTGGTTAGTCAGGTACTGCAATCCAGTAGATTCCAAACCTCTCTGGTGTATTGCCATTTTTGCTTGCTCTCCTCAGCTACAAAATCATAACAAGAGGGGTCCACACACTCTTTTTATTAATTATTTAAATAAATAATTTTAAAAACTATGCTGGGTCCCCCCATTTTTTGACATCCAGCCTTACTAAAGCAGACAGTTGGGAGCTGGATTTCTCAGGCTGATAAGGGGCCATGGATCTTGCCCCCCAGCCTAAAAATAGGAGCCCGCAGCCGCCCAGTAAAGGCGCATATATTAGATGCGCCAATTCCGGCGCAATGCCTGCTCTTCTCAATTGCCTTGTAGCGGTGTCAAGGGAGGTTCATATTTGTGGTGTTGATCTCACCTTTGTATTATCTGGTGACATCAAGCTCACAGCTTAGTAATGGAGAGGCATCTATAAGACACCTATCCATTACTAATCCTATAGTTATATTGTAAATAAAGACACAGCAAGTATAAAGTACTTTAATTGAAAGAATGACACAGACTCCTGTAATGATTCTAAATTACTCACAAAACACCTATTCCATTCAAGATCTTGTCTCCTGGAATAAAATAAAAATAAAAAACAACCATATACCTCACCTGTCCGTCGTTCTGACCCACGCTGTAATCTATGTCTGGGGATAAAACTGTTTTCAACCTGGACAGTGCCAAGATGCGACCATCCACGCTGCGAACCACCGATGAATGAGCTGCTGCAGCATCAGTGACTAGTGGTGACTAGCGATGAGCGAATACATTCGGCACTATTCATTATTTGCACAAATAGGACGGTGTTTGGGCTATTCGTTACTTGGCAAGTAATTAGGTATTCACCTCAGTATATTCGAGTGGCCCAAATTTGCAGCCAATGAACATGCTGGTCTGGCTTGCCAATCACAGTAATGCCGACTCCATCTTTGGTGTGTCATTACTGTGATTGGCTGGCCTTCCAGCCTCATAGGGACTATTTAAAGGCTGCTGGTGCAATTTTGCACACATTGCAGCCGGAAACAACATAAGGAGAGCATAGTTTCAGTGTAGGGAGAGTGAAGAAGGATAAGGAGAGTGATAGGAGGTTATAATGAGTGTTATTTATTCCAAAAAGCTCTTTTAAGAGCTGAAGATTGTGAAGAGATTACCTGTTTGTTAGGTTAGGATTTAAGTAGGGATAGATTTAATAGGAGGGAGAGTGAAAGGCAGTCAGCTGGGTGTTCTCATCATTGCAAGCACATGCTGCAGATCTCTACTATTTTCCACTGGGTTGTATAGTAGTTAGTATTAGGAACAGACTGTGGGATTAGGGTGACATAGGGAGGGTTTCATCCACTACTAAAATATAAAAATCAATTATTTGTAGAGGGAAATAATATTTGGTATACTAGCATATACAAAACCATTTTTTGGCAGCTACATAGTTTTCCTGTGTAGCAGCCTATAATTTTTTTTAACATCAAAATAAAATTCCTCAGTGGCAGCATATACTACCGTATTTTTCGGACTATAAGAGCACCGGACCATAAGACGCACCCAAATTTTCAGAAGGAAAATTGGGAAAAAAATAATGTGTCAAATGGGGGTCCGTCTTACAGTCCGAATTTAGCTTACCAGCGAACGGATCAGCACAGGTAGAGGAGTGGTCACTGGGGTCGTTTGGTGCGGTTGTAATGCTCTATGGGGTGGCTGTGTTATGTGGGGTGGCTGTGTTATGTGGGGTGGCTGTGTTCTATGGGGTGACTGGGCACTGTGGGGTAGCCAGGGTGGCCATATACTCACAAATCCGGGGCGGCGGCGCTCCCAATGCAGCTTCCCTGCGATGCCGGTGGTGGCATAAGGGCAGCAGCGGGGCTCTGTGCAGCGTGAGGGGCTTCGCCGGTGTTTAGTCCCTGCCGGAAAGCCCCCCGCAGCTGCGACGCGGTGGCCCCTCCGGTGGCGGTCCAAAGTCAGCCTCCCTGTGCGGTGGTGGTATCGGGGCAGCAAGCGGGCCTCTGTGCAGCGTTTGGGGCTCC
Source organism: Oophaga sylvatica (assembly GCA_033576555.1). Classification (NCBI taxonomy): domain Eukaryota; kingdom Metazoa; phylum Chordata; class Amphibia; order Anura; family Dendrobatidae; genus Oophaga; species Oophaga sylvatica. The sequence goes on along the minus strand of JARQOD010009027.1, from coordinate 6,184 downwards.
GCAGGCGTTTAGCTCCTGCCGGAAAGCCCCCCGCAGCTGCGATGCGGTGCCGTCCGGAAAGAAGTGCTCCGAAAGATGGCCGCCGCTTGCTGAAGTTCAAATCTCGCCAACGAGATCTCGGGAGATGAGATCTCGAGAAGAGATCTCGTTGGCGAGATTTGAACTTCAGCAAGTGGCGGCCATCTTTCCGGAGCACTTCTTTCCGGACGGCACCACGTCGCAGCTGCGGGGGGCTTTCCGGCAGGAGCTAAACACCAGCGGAGCCCCCCACGCTGCACAGAGGCCCGCTTGCTGCCCCGACACCACCACCGCACAGGGAGGATGACTTGGGACCGCCACCGGAGGGGCCACCGCATCGCAGCTGCGGGGGGCTTTCCGGCAGGGACTAAACGCCGGCGGAGCCCCCCACGCTGCACAGGGGCCGCTTGCTGCCCCAACACCACCACCGCACAGGGAGGATGAATTGGGAGCGCCGCCGCCGCCACCGGATTTTTAGGTATGTTGCGACTATAAGAGCACCCCCATTTTCCCCCCAAATTTTTTGGGAAAAAAGTGGTCTTATAGTCCGCAAAATACGGTAACATCCGTTTTAAAATCTAATGCTAAATAATGTTCCTCGTCTATTGTTTAAAATACCTAATATTTGTCTAGCAGATGTGCGACTGGCGCAATCCGGGTCGAGATAATCGTACGTGACAATTTAGCAGGGGTTATAATCTTCATTACTCCGCTGTTGGAGTGTGTCAGCAAGTAAATGAATAGGGAATACAATTTCACCATTGAAAATGTGCCAAGTTTTCACAAGGTACAACACATTGGCCACGTGGGGTATACATGACCACTAAGAGCTTGTTGCAGAAGCAGGAGGAGGTGATTTGATGAAAAAAAATGGGCTTGGATAGTAAGGGATGGATGTTAAGACAACTTCCCAAACAAAGCATTTGGGCTGCTTTTACATTACGTTACTGTCATCCATAGAGCTAACAAAGTGTTGGAAATCCAGCCCTTGTTCATTTTTAGAAGAGTCGGCCTGTCTGCATTTTCCATTGACAGGCGTGTGCGCCTATCCGTTGTGATTGCACCAGCCAAGCTGAAAACCCGCTCAGACAGCACACTTGCAGCAGGGCATGGCAGCACCGCCAAGAAGGAGAGGTCGAGTCAAATGTGGAGCTTGGACAACCAATAGTTAAAGGGCACAGAAATTAAGGAAAGATACTGGTATGGTCACTTAAGTTGTCCTTCACCATCTTGGTCACCATCTCCTCCTCATCATAGTTACACCCACTGATAGCCCTTGCTGATGTGACGGTCTCATGAAAATGTGCCAGTTGGTGGACATTTTTCCCCTGAGTTGCACCTGGTGAGCGTGGCCCTCCCCTGTAATCCTTTTGGGTGTCTCTGCCAGCAATGTTGTCTGAGGGTAATCTTTTTAGCAAGTCTTCCCAACGGTCCTCTGTCATACATGCATTGAAAATGGCATGTCTGCCTCCGACATGAAAGAAGCAAATTTCTCCTTGTACCATGGGTCAAGAAAGGTGCACAGCCAGTATTTCAAGTTGGACAAAATTTGTTTCACGCAGGGTCTTGGGAAAGGCATCTGGGACATGAACTTTGCCCTGTGTGCAGACTAAAAAGAGTCAAAAGTTCAGTGTCCACACAGGAGAACATTAACCATCCTCTCCTCCGCACAATGCATAACCTCTATGTAGCGCAGACCAAAAACTCCTGTTCCGCTCATCCTCCTCCTCCTGTTCCTCGTCATCACCCAACGAGGCTTGAGAATATTGTGTGAGGCTGGGCTGTGTGTATCAGCCATCTGATCGACAATCGAAGCTTCCTCGTTGAGATTCTGCAGCAAACATTTTAATAGACAGAGCAACGGGATGGTTATGCTGACAATAGCGTCATCAGTGCTCACCATCTTGGTGCAGTACTCAAAGTTTTGAAGAACCCCATAAATGTCATCTATCCACACCCCTCGGCCGTTGTTACGTGTGGGAGCTGAGTGTTGCCCTGACGGGCATTGTGAAGCTGGAATTCAAACACTGCTCTCTGTGCTCACTAAGCCTTGCCAACATTATGAACCGCCTACCGCCTCAACACATTTATCTAACTATCCCTGTGTTGCCCATTTAAAATTTTTTCATAACCAGGATCCTTGTATCATGTTCTCACTCACTTTATGCATTTAATAGCCCTCTTTGTCTGTACTTTTACACATACTGGTTGGTAACCGCTTCATGCAGCATTTTCATGATCACCGATTTCTTACAATTACGGCTGGTCAGAGCAATGAAAGCAATTGTTACCATCCACCACTTGTGTCTCCTCTATTTCCTCATAGATTGTAAGCTTGCCAGCAGGGCCCTCATTCCTCGGTATCTGTTGTTTATGTGATTATTGTTATTCCGTAATGTCTTTTATTGTCTGTACAAGTCCCCTCTAAAATGTAAAGTGACGAGGAATATGTTGGCGCTATAGAAATAAAATTATTATTTTTATTATTATTATTATTATAAGGGTCGAATTATAGCATGTGGGCAGGTCACAAATCAGTCGGTGATGAGGCAAATTAAGCACTGCTGCAGCAAAGCTAGTATACCAAATGCCTAAGATGACTTTTGGAAATGTGCTCTGACATGTTGTACCTTGGCAAGTAGGTCCAACAAGTCAGTGTATGTTTTTAAAAACCGCTGTATAACCAAGTTCAGCATGTGGGCCATGCATAGAAGGTGTTTACAGTTTGCCGAGCTTTAAAGCCGCCACTAAAATTACCCCCATTATCGACACAACCAGACCTGGTTGGAGGTTCAGCGGGGGGGAGAAACTGATAGGTCTGTTCTTTTATCACCTTCAACAGCTCGGCTGCATTGTGAGCTTTATCACCTAAACAGATGAGTTTCAGCAGAGCGTGCTGCCGCTTTGCCAAGGCAATGCTGCAGACCTTTCAGCTGGGGAGTAATGGGGAGGCTACTTTCGGTTAGCAGGAGGAGGAGAGACAGGAACTGTAATACGAGGAGACTGAAACCCGGATGGAAGTTGGGACCGCTATTCTTGGTGTGGGTAAGATGTGTGATTTCACAGCCTCTGACTCTGTCCCAGACCCACCAGGTTCAGTCAGTGTGCCATAAGGGAAATGTAGCGTCCCAAGAACTTGTCCACATGTCTGTGGTAAAGTAGACCTTCCCTGTGACTTTGTTGGCCAGAGCACGGCTGATATTGTGTTACATGTGCTTATGTAATGCGTTGACGGCACACTAGGAAAAATACTTTGAGTGCCCTGGTCTGATCCTCTAGCCTTTATTTAATACACACCTTATTAAATGGTGTTTCATACCCCGTGCCTCAAACTCTCCTATATTTTTTTTTACAAAGTAGTGGCCATTACACTGCACCTACCTCCTACTATCTTGGAAGGGGTATGATTGACTTTCTAGTTACTGAACTGTATCAATCTATATACCTACAGCATTCATGTTAATGGCTGAGATTACTCATTGCTGTGATATTATATTGTTTTTGTTATAAATTATATTGGCTGTTCTTACACATAACTGGGTCATTGCATGACATTGTTTTTATTACGCATTATGTTAAGGATGCATTAGGGTTGTTAGGGCTAACTACCGAACAGTAGGGGCGCCATATCGCAGAAACTAAAGGTGCCATCCTCCAATGATAGGTTAGGGTATCCCTAAAGGGAATTCTAGAGTCTAGTAGCCCGCACTTACTGTGATTTTTATTTCTCCCCTGGTGGCGAACCTCCTCCATCCTTTTTTCCCCTCTCCCTTTTTTGTTCTTCACATTTGTTTTATTCATGTGTTTCGTTAACATAAACCTGCAAGTTTTTTTTTAAAAAAACTTCTAATAAAAGTTACATTTTAGGGGTGTTTTTTCTTTGTTTTTTTTTCAAGTATCAAAAAAAGACCGCAATGTGAATAATGGCCGATCAGGACCGGAGCCCAACTGTGGCCACTCAATCATGGGAAGCTATAGCTCAAAGAAAAGGGAGGCCACACCATTTTTAGTATAAAAGTATAAAATTCTTGCCCTCAGTGCATAGAAGGGGATAGCCTCCCTTTCTTTGATCTGGGCATTACATTTATATAGTCGGGGCTCTGGTCCTGCTTGGCCCTTAATCACATTGTGGTCAGTTTTGTCACATGGTAAGGCTTTAATTCTAGAGAATAGGACCATCCCGACAGGGTGCACGTTGTCGCTGGTGGGATGGCTTTTACGCTTTTTTTTAATAAAAAAACAGTGTTTACTACACAAATCCTTTAAAGAGGTTAAATGGACTTTTACATTGATCTCCTATACTAAGGAGAAGTCTCGAATGTCTGATCAGTGGGAACTCCCGCTAATAGGATGTTCCGGTATCGGAGGCGGCCAGAACTGCTCAGTTATGGAGCTACACAGCATTGTACTGTATAGTGGCTGCGGCCTGTTAATAGGGAGCTGAAATAAAAGTATCAAGCTAATGTTATAAAATACATCAGACCTATCCATCCCCAGGAAATATCAATTACTATTGGAAAATAAATGTAGATTCATATCTATTACTGAAGAACAACGATATTTAGCCTTTTTTTCAAATTGACCAAAAAGATTCTAAATATAAAACCATTTGAAAAATGACCATAAGATCCTATATAAATGGATCACATCTTCATAGTTAAGCAAAATTTACCCTAACTGTTCCCTTCTACTTGTAGTTTCTCAAACAAGCTATTCAGATTAGTTTTTCCCATTGTCACCAATCTTGGGTCTTTCATATATTGATTAAAACTAGAAAATAAAGAAAGCCAAACTTTGGGGGAATAAAAGTTGTTTTTCTCTCACTGATGGAAAAAGGGATTACTGATAATTATTGGAGCACATAGGGTGATAGATTCTTCTGTGAAGTATGGATTACCTGCAAATACAGCTTCACACTGGTATGTATCACTACGAGCTGGAGAGCTCAGGATCACAGATGTACTGTAAGACCAAAAGTTTGGACACACCTTCTCATTTAAAGATTTTTCTGTATTTTCATGACTATGAAAATTGTAGAATCACACTGAAGGCATCAAAACTATGAATTAACACATGTGGAATTATAAACTTAACAAAAAGTGTGAAACAACTGAAATTATGTCTTATATTCTAGGTTCTTCAAAGTAGCCACCTTTTGCTTTGATGACTGCTTTGCACACTCTTGGCATTCTCTTGATGAGCTTCAAGAGGTAGTCACCGGGAATGGTTTTCACTTCAGGGTGTGCCCTGTCAGGTTTAATAAGTGGGATTTCTTGCCTTATAAATGGGGTTGGGACCATCAGTTGTGTTGTGCAGAAGTCTGGTGGATACACAGCTGATAGTCTACTGAATAGACTGTTAGAATTTGTATTATTGCAAGAAAAAAGCGATAAGTAAAGAAAAAAAAAGAGGCCATCATTGCTTTAAGAATGAAGGTCAGTCAGTCCGAAAAAATTGGGAAAACTTTGAAAGTGTCCCCAAGTGCAGTTGCAAAAACATCAAGCGCTACAAAGAAACTGGCTCACATTGAGGACCGCCCCAGGAAAGGAAGACCAAGAGTCACCTATGCTTTTGAGGATAAGTTTATCGGAGTCACCAGCCTCAGAAATCGCAGGTTAACAGCAGCTCAGATTAGAGACCAGGTCAATGCCACACAGAGTTCTAGCAGCAGACAATCTCTACAACAACTGTTAAGGGGGAGACTTTGTGAAGCAGGCCTTCATGGTAAAATAGCTGCTAGGAAACCACTGCTAAGGACAGGTAACAAGCAGAAGTGACTTGTTTGGGAAAAGAACACAAGGAATGGACATAGACCAGTGAAAAATCTGTTGCTTTGGTCTGACGAGTCCAAATTTGAGATCTTTGGTTCCAACCACCGTGTCTTTGTGCGACGCAGAATAGGTGAACGGATGGACTCTACATGCCTGGTTCCCACCGTGAAACATGGAGGAGGAGGTGTGTTTGGGGTGGGGGTGCTTTGCTGGTGACACTGTTGGGGATTTATTCAAAAATTGAAGGCATACTGAACCAGCATGGCTACCACAGCATCTTGCAGCGGCATGCTATTCCATCGGTTATGTTTAGTTGGACCATCATTTAATTTTCAACAGGACAATGACCCCAACACACCTCCAGGTGTTAAGGGCTTTTGCCAAAAAGGAGAGTG
>JARQOD010009026.1:0-33133 GCA_033576555.1 Oophaga sylvatica | reverse complement strand
GACCTATTTTCTTCAACTATTATAACGTTTTTATATTTACACAAAAATACATATTTGCAATGAAAAAAAACATTAAACATAAAAACAAAAAGAATATTTGCACGGGGTTTGGTAGGGGAAATTGGGGGCCAAAGGGCAGAGGGTTTAAAAATCATAAATAAAAGTAATACACGGGGAAAAAGGAATCCATACACCATTCACATAAAGGGGAAACCAGGGTTAAATTGACATGAAAAGGGGTTTGGGGGGTCCTGGTAATGATAAACTTCCTGGGCAGCGTCCGGGGGAGGGGCTGACAAGGCAAGGGGACATGGGGGCAAAAAATCGGATACACTGAGAAGCATTATACTCCCTCTTACAAATCCCTTTTAACCGAAGGGGACACGGGTACAGTTTGGGCAGGGGGCCCAAAGGGGATATAATGGAACAAGGGGAGTACAAAGAGAGCAACAAAATTAAAAAGGGGAGGGGAAAAAAAACCCCCAAGATTTTAGAAAAAACTTTTTATTTATCTAAAAAAAAGAGGACAAAGGATCTAATAAAATTTAAAAGTAAAAAAGGGGAAATAAAATTCTCCCAGGATCTTTTATCCAAGGAAGGGGGGGGCCGGGGGCATTCTCGCGCGGAGAGAAAGGGTTTTTTCTCCCAAAACAAAAAAAGGGGTTCTTTAGTTGGGAGTAAAAAACTAAAAACCTTCCTGGAGGGGTGTGGCGAACTCATCGAGGGGTTAAGAGGGCCAAGATGTTTCCCTGGGCGTAACAATATTGTACCTTACGTTATTAGGTTCTTTAAAAGGGTTTGTCTGGGTTTTTTTTTGAAAAATAAGGCTACTGGATGGACGAATGTCTTTTTTCGGCCTTGCTGTGTTACATGTTACGTAGTGTGGTTTTTTTTTTTAACTCCTATTCTTGACAGCTTTTTTCTAAATGTAGTTAGGGGTTTCCGGGGTAACTTGTGAACTCCCCGCCCAAATTTACGGGAAGGGCAGTCACATACACAAATGTGATGTACAATCCGGGGCCAGAACCGGGTTTTCAGTAAACTGTTTCGGCCCGTGCAATACCTACCTTACTGCAGCAATTTTATCATTTTAGCCCGAAAACCCTTTTAAAAGGTTTTTTACCCCTTTTTAACTAAGATATGGGCCACCACCATCGGGGGGTTTTCTACAAAAATTCTGCATGCTGTAGAAAAACCCCCAAAAGAACCGAAATAAGAAAAACGAGTTAATTTTACTCACCCAGGGCGGCTGCCCGGGCCCTCCCTTTTTCTGGAAATTCCTCTTCTTTGTTTCCCCCTCGCGGGGCAGGCCCTGCCCTGTTGAGGGCAGAGCGAGTACTGATACGCGCCTGGGCCTCTCTGATCTTTCCCCCCTCGCACTGCAGACTCTGCCTGCCCCAAAAAGAGCAGTGCGCCTCGCCTGACGGGAAGCAAAGAAAGGATTTTCGCTAGAAATGGGGGCCCGGACGCGACCTCCCCGCACCCGAACCGCCCCTGGATTTTAAACTAATTTTTTTTTTCTTATCTTTCAGGAAAAAATCGGGGGTTATCTACACATTACAGAATGCGTAGAAAGCCCCGATGGCGGTGGCCGCAGCTTAAGTCGAAAATGGGGTACAGATTCCCCTTTTAAAAGCAATATGGGGATTTTGGGCGCAAAAAACCGTCTCCACTCTTTACTATTTAAGGCTGCATCCCCACGGAGAATCCGCGCGTTCGCAAAAAAATCCGAAAAGTGTGTATCAAAACAATGTTAACCTATGAAAAAAAAAATTAGCTTCACATGCCGAAAAAAACGCTCGATTCGCAGCTTTATATTTTCCTAACATGTCTATTCTTTGTGCGGATCTGCAGCTTTCTGCCCCATTGACTTACATTGAGTCGGACATTTCCGCAGAAAAAACCCAGGTGTAAAAAAGATCTGCGGATGAAAAGCTGCGTTCGGGAGGAGGGAAGTGTGTGGGCGTGACTGTGCATGTTGGGTCGCGGGGGACTGCGTGTATTATGTGTGTGGTCTGTGTGTGTCTGTGTAGCACCATTGTCTGATAGGACACTGCCCCACCCGGGCAATGGAATGCTCACAGGCACAGCCGATGGGGAAAGTATCCATCAAATGGCTGGACAGTAGTAAAAAAAAAAATCAGAACTTACATTACTATGTGCACATAGGACTTTGGTGTGATAAAACTGCATTTAAAAAACCCAAATTTGCTTTTTTTTTTCCAAAATTGGCAACAGTTTACATGCTAATGTGGGAACATGTCGATTCTAACAGCCCTTGCTTGTCTTTTGCTAAATGTGGAGATGGCTGCTCACCGTCAAGTGCACACAGATGAGGCTTCTGTGGGGTCCCATCACAGCAACTGGCTATCCGTAGCATCCAACCAGCGCCTAAGTAAAACCACCCAAACACTGACACCCCCACCCTAACAAAACAAGAAGGGGCCCCCTGTTCGGGAAAAAACCTCCCTTTAAATGGACAAAGCCCCCTTGAAGTGAATGGGTCATGAAAATGAACAAATTTTTTTTTCCATGCATGAAAAAGATAACACAGAGTAAAACATTACACACCAACCAAACATAGATCCATTTGAAAAAACAAAAAAAGTTTGTTTTGTATTTTTTGTACCTTTTACTTTTTAAATCTGTTCACGCTTTTGCTTCCCTTTAAAATCTATCAACCAGTAACCTTATATGATCTTCGGTGTTGACCCAAACCATGTCAAAATACCCCCAAATTCTCTTAACCCAGACCCATACCTATTTTATAATTACACCTAATTCTGCCCCCACCCAATTTGGCGGGTGTTTTCCAAAAAAATTCTATACCAGCGATATAAGAACCCGCTCATAAAATACATGGTAAATGACTTACTGTGCAGCAACCCCAGCGCTCAATTATGGGGATAGGCTGGAGTTGTCGAATCTCCGCACCACTGACCTAAATTCTTTCAGAACACCGGGAGCATTTTTTTTTTTTTTTCCCCCAGCCATTCGCACATTTCAGATTCTTTGCCATTCATCCATATGCCTTGTTGTCCACTTTAGATTTTGAAAAAGTTGGCTTTTCAATTTCTCCTTAGAGCTTTCCGTAAAGCCCAGCAAAACGAGTGCTTTGTGGGATGACTCATTTCTGGCCATGATTTCAAAGGAAAATGGATCTGCTTCAATAGACGCAAGGTCACGCAAGAAAGTTGTTCTTCGCCTTTTGGCAAAACACCTGAAATGACAGGATAGTCCCCAGGTCACTTGCCTTTTTTGTAAAAAAGGGTGTTCGGATTTAACATGTGGGTAAGGACTGCGATTCTAATGGCAGTGTTAATAGAGGGTTTTCGGCACAAAATGCGTCACACAAACAAAAGACATCGAGCATCCTTGGAGTGGCGAAACCATTCAAGCATCCTCCCACGTACATGATTTGCATCTAAAATTTTCCTCCCCTTCATTGATTGAAAAGCTTTTACTTTAGAGGAAACAAAAGGGTGCAATGTTGCACAGACCCCGTGCTTTGTTTGAACAGTCTTTTGTGCTTACAGTGTTTTCTCTTTTGATTAAATTTAATAATGGCAGTGACAAAACCATGCATTTACACAAGCAAAATCGACATCAGATCACAATCCTCCAAAGTTCAAAGCACGGCGCTTCCGACGCGCTACAATTAGAAATGGACAGCATCAAAAACTTTTTCGCACAGGTTTCAATTAACACAATAGGATTTTCTAATTTAGTGTTTTCGGCGCTTGGCTTTCTTAATGACAAGGTATGTCGGATCTTCACCTAAAAGACAAGGTGGTGTCCTCTTCAGGTCTGAAATCTCGAGATTCTACACTCCGCTGCCTTCCCCTCCATTCAAAAACTTTTCCCCCTTTTTGGCAAGATACAAACTGCAAAGGAAAATTGATCTGGACCATTGGACCCTATAATTCCCCCGCTGGTCTAGTTAATTTTTTTTTCCCTTAATTAACTTCTTTCACAAATAATTTATATTTTTATACGCTTTTCTTCAGTAATCTCCAACGCCTGTGCCTCCCCCCTGGCCTAGGCAACCCCCACCAAGTTTGACAAATTAGATCGCACATTTTGCAATTTCACAGTTGTTTTTAAACACTTCAGCGGGAAAAGGCTGTCCTGCTTGCTTTTCTGCACCAGCAGAGCATATTAGCAAAAGCTGTTCCCCTTTCTCCACTTTTCTCTAGGGGTAGAAATTCTGTAGGTGGGTGCCGGATTACTTACTGCAGACAATTGAGCTTTGCATTAATACCGTACTTCATGTTTAAGGACCCCTATTCAGTTTCTTTTTCCAGCCGTTTTTCTCTCTCTAAAAGGAGTAGAAAGGTTGTTTTATGCTGGGGGGAATTTTAGGCCGATTGGAAAAAAAAAATCATATAGGGGGGAGGGGATGTACTGATGTATTCTTCCGCACCTGACACTCCGAGTGGTCTTCAAACAATTTAGAGTGCTGTTTCCTCAAAACCACAATTTATCATTTGTTGCCCAGGAAAAATGAACAAAAGGTCAGATCTTCGTAAATCAAGACTTTCCATATACCGAGGGAAATCATTACTGTTAAGACCAGTATTGGACACTAGAGGAGCTGTATAGCCCCCATCATTCTAAGTCCATAGCCTAATATGGAATTGGGCCCCCTCTTTGGGCTATAACAGCTTCCACTCTCCTAGGAAATTTTGGATACTTGGGAAAATTTACTCTTCATCCAAAGAACATTAGCGAGATCAGACCGGAGGGCCTGGCTCCAAACTCAGTTCTATTTGATCCCAAAGGTGTTCAATGAAGTTAAGGTCAGGGCTTTGTGCCGCCAGCCATGTTGTTCCATGCCATCTTCCACAACCATGTCTTTATGGATCTTGCTTTCTTGACGGTGTCTGGTTATTTGGAACAGTAAAGAGCCTTCCCAAAACTATTCCCACAAAGCTGGAAGAATATGATTGTCCAAAACGTCTTCTATGTGGAAGCATTAAGTTTTCATAGGAGCGAAGAATTGAGGCCACCCCTTGAAAAACAAGCTCCTTCTCCAAACCCAGACTCGTCCACCAGAAGCCAGTTAGAGAAGTGTGTGCTATCACTTCACAGAAGGTTTCCAGAGCGGCTACTTTACACCACTCCATCTGACACTTGCTATTGTGCTTGCTGTTCGACCATGGAAACCCGTGCCATGAAGCCTCTGACAGATGTCAGAAAATATTGGCACAGTTCAAGGAGAGGTGCACCAGTAGGTTCCCAAACCTTATCATGTATATCAAAAACTGGGCACACTCATGATTTGTGTGATAACAAATTTAATACGTACACCTGAACACTAGTAACAAACGTTTCGGTCACTATCGACCTTCATCAGTGTACGCTATGGAGAGACTATCTCGATTAAATGCAAAAGACTGTTGTCTCCAGTACCAACTATAGTATATGTGGGGTCACAATGGCGCGGCATCCACCGCCTGCCTCACACAAATCATGAGTGTGCCCAGTTTTTGATATACATGAAGCCTCTGACAGTCTTTTGCTGATGTTAATGCTAGAGGAGGTTTGGTACTTTGCAGTTCTTGAGTCAGCAGAGCTTATGGGATTTTTATGCACTATGTACCTTTTTTTTTCTGCTATAAACCTCTACCTGTCATTTTATTGTCCATGCTCCCCAAACATTGCTAACCTACTGTATTTAAGTTACAAATAGTGCATATATCCTTCATCACATCCCACAATTAAGACTCCAGACCAGACCCCAAAGAAAACAAAAACGATTCATAACATTTTACACTTTTGAGTAAACACAGATTTTCTAGATACATTCAGACCCCACAATATGGATCCCAAAATTAACTAAACCTCTAACCTCCTTCCAGCTCAACATACTGTTTTTCAGGACCTACACAGATCTGGTCTTGTGACGGTTTCTGAAGGTCTTTTAACAGTAATGAAACCTGCACATGTGAACTACACAGATCGATGCACATCTGTTTTATTGCAGTTATTGCTTTGATTCACAGCAAAAACAAGAAAAAAACAAAAAAAATGTTAACTGCTATAACTCTATAGCAAGTCGTACTGGTGAACACCCATACTCCCTTCATATTGATATTGGACTCGCTTCCACCAGATCAGTAGAGGCTCCAGGCCTGCCTTCTGTTTTATTCTTTTCCGATTTAATACAAAGTGGTGGAATTGCTAATAAAATAAAATCTGGAACAACAATTTGCACAATTGAGTCCTATCCAATTTACAAGGGAAAAAGTAAAAACAGGATTTGCTCACCTGGTAGGGTTGTGACAGTCACAACCCTTTTGTTGGCTTCAGAGCCACCAAATATTAAAGGATGCAAACTTGGAGATAGTAGATGTAAATCCACGCTGCTAGAGATCCTATATACAATGAGAGACCAAAGAAAGGATGGATGCACTTTTTATTTGTCAACGCGTTTCGAGGTGTTCATACATCTTCATCAGGACAAACCACAATGATGGAACGTTATGAACACCTCGAAACGCGTTGACAAATAAAAACCACATCCACACTTTTTGGGGTCTCATCGTATATTGGATCTCTGGCAGCGCAGATTTACATCCACTATCTCCAAGTTTGCAAGAGGTGGAATTGGATCAAATGTCTTCTCTTTAAAGTATAAAAGTCTGTAGACTCTCAGGAGTAACATGTGCATATGGATCTATATACTTTCGTAGCCTGTAGAGTAACAAGCTCCTGCCATCAATGTGATCATACAGATGATGTGATTACGCTGAGATACATTTTGTCACCAAGCTTAGATTGTACCTGAGAAAGTATCTGGCATCATGAAGGGCCAAATACCTGCCCCTTTGATGCATGCCGGAACAGAGCAGCGTGACAGTATTTAATGGGCTGGAACTCCCAGGATGCCGTGCTGAGGCTGAACCAATTATCCGTTAATCTGGAGCATTTGTAATGTGCCAGTTCCCAGCACATTATTAATGCAAGAGAACTGGGGGCTTCTATTAGTGCAAAATTAAACAAGGCATCCCAGAAAAGAGCTGATCCAAAAGTTCTGTTCCACCAAAGTGGCGTAACCCTTTGCCTGCTGCCAGCTTCAGTATATTTGGGAGGAGGGGAGCGAGTGCTCCTAAGTCCTAACGCTAGATTTAGATTCTATTTTTGGCCGCTCGCTCCCTATATTGTATAAACTTTATTTAAGGAACCATGTAGTTTGCTGAGCTCCTTTTAAAGGGGGCATTAATAGCAGCATCTTCTCATATACATGCTATTTGCCTTTTGAACTCTTAAAAGAAATTCCAAAGTTGGAAAAGCAAAGCCACAACTTTACATTGAGCGTTCTGCTGTAGAATTGGATCTTTAGCCGGTGTCTCGTAGAGGAGCGTTTCCTCCAGCAGTCTGCTTCCTGTTGGATCTCCAGCAAACAGAAGACATTGGTGTTGGAAGAGAGAGGTTGACTTCTGCTTTATTCAGCAGCTTGTCCGCCTTCAGTCCATCTGTCTTGCCTGCAATTCCAAGGCCTGTGTTTTTGTGTGCATGTTGAGAGTCCAATCTACAGGAAAACAAGACACGGGAAATAAAACTTGATTCTCGCTAATGTACCTAGTTAAGAATCCAGTCACATATTGTATTTACTTAAAACCCATCTGTGCTTGTTTTACCAGTAATATATTCGGTCGGCGGCCCGTGGACTATGCGGAAACAGCGGAGATAAAGTCGGCTTTGCTGCGAACACAGACAAAACAGCAGCTACACAGTCCGGGCCCCACGGTAAGTACAGAAGTCATCCTCCTCGCACAGACCTAATGCAATACGCGGCCTGTGTTCTCTAGCATTCGTCAAACGTTTGGACTCAGACATTTTTCATTAACAAACAGAAAAAAAAAGATTTTTAGAAGAATAGCACTTTGCTTTATGCGAGACTTGTGCCTGTAAAAAGGGGTTTTCTATCCAAAAAAAGTGATGCACGCTTTGGATACGAATCACTACATCATAGATGAGGATCTGACTTCAAGGACTCCAGCTGATCTTAAGGCCCTTTGTAACTTGTACGTTTTATACTATGGGGGTGATATATCAAGACCGGTGTTGTTCACGCCAGTCTTGATCAGAGGATGGGCTGGAGTCACACTCCTGATTCATGAAGAGGCCTACGCCAGACGAGTGGCTTGCACCTCCTAGAGTAAGATTGGTACCATAGTGAACGTCGCCGCTCGTCATGAATTTGAACCTCATCCAATTCATGGCAGCAGTGGCATTCCTCACGCCAGAAATCTCACTCAAGTACCTGACAGGAGTAAGATTTTTGGCGTAGCGCACTGAAGCGCATGCAACTCGTCAAACTACTCACATTTATGAATCTGAATAAGGATCCAGGGAGTAACATTTCTACTTGTGGAGATTATGCCAAGCCTGGCATGTCAGAGTGAGGAGACTTATATGCCATGCATACTTTTTTGGGAAATTATATATACAAGTTGCCTCTTCAGAGAGGAAGAGGACTTGAACGCTAGTGCCACCGACTGAAAGAATCCCTAAAAGTCAATATTGACCCTTTAACGAGCCTTGCCATATGAAAGGATAAACGCCAAACCAGAATCTTCACTCGCTCTCTCTCTCATCGTATCATTTACAAATTGGGCTATAGCGGTACTGGGGCTTTTGTGCGATTGTTGTGATGCCGGTGCCCAATCAGGGCTGGCGTCACTCTCCCCGCCTTCAGACAAATTGAACGTGAAGGGGAAGTGCAGCTGATCTGACTTCCTCTTCACGCTCCATTCGACAGGAGGCCAGGACAGTGACGCCAGCGCTGCTAGGATTCACGTGTCGCAACAACAGCATAGGAGCCCTGGAGAGAGCAAGTGCCGACACCGCGGGAATATTGCCAACACAGGAGAGTATAGGCTTTATTTTATCGGGGCCAAGCGAGGGGTATGACAAGAAGTTGTAGACAACTTCTTAAAGTATGTCGGCCATACTTATGGACAGCTATCTAATAGGTATCCGGATCCCATGTTTCCCCCCAATGGCATATGTTACATAGTTTATGGATTTCAATATGTATAATCCTTTGTTCTAAAATGTGACAGCCACCCCCACCCCCCTCCCAAAAGGCGTCTTGATGTGGCTTGTTCCCTCTTGAGAACATATGCACTCTCGGCTGAATTGAGCATGCATGCGTGTGTGTGGTAGAGGGGTAATAGCTATGGCAGGGTATAAACCTAAAACATAAATGTTATTTGACCATGGATGATTGATAGTTATTACACTGAAAGCAATGTTCCCATGATGGTGGATTTACCTGTTCTTTATTTCACAGCAAAAGTCAGTCCAATGCCGAGAAGGATCTGTGGTCATCTTAGGAAGCGGTTTGACGACATCTCAGAAAGCCGATCTTAACAAACTTGTGCCATTATTAAAGGCAGAAGTGTGTGTCACCTACACCGGCTCAGGTAGGACCGAATCTGTATGTGTCATACTAGCAGAAGGTTGTCCTTTTGCTCCTTACATTGCCCAGTACTGAGCATGGTGGATACTGTCATGCATCTGTTTTCCAACAATCGTTTGTTTGCTTGTCTTCTTGATTTTAGTTACACACGTCATCGTTGGTGATGAACCTACGCTGCGTACCATGAAGTGCATGATGGGCATATTATCTGGATGCTGGGTCCTGCGGTGCGCTTGTAAGTGTTAAGCAGCGAATGTTTTATCCCCTGCCTTCATATACTTGCAATTACACACTGACACAGCAGGACACCTGATGGATTAGTATAGCCTACCGTCCTAGGGATATTGGTAGGCAGTCTTGTTAGGTGGAGGCGCAGTCAGTGTTCTGGGTTTGTAATTGACATATACTGACATGAGCAAAAATAAAAATTACCCACCGTCTTGTCCCTTCTTACCTATACAAGTCTAATCATTGATTTTGTGAATACTCTTCCACTTTTTTCACTCCTCAGTCATTATCACTGATCTAGTGTATATCTTTGTGTAGAGAAAGGTTAAAACGATTCACGTCATGAAGTCAGACCCATCTCTAAAGATGTCTGTCTCTGCAACCCACATTGAGCAGCCAATAGGCCAGAAAAGCTACAGGAAAATGTACATTGCAACTGTTCAGATGAATGGCCAACTGTATTAGGCTAGTTTCACACTAGCGTATGGCTGCGCTGCGGACTTTCTCCGTGAAGCTCTGCCCGCCGCACCTCCTCCGGTCAGCTCCACCTATGTCTGCAAGCGGCCTGAGTACCTATATTTAACATTAGGTACGCAGGCCGTGCAGATGTATGCGGATGCCACCGCATGCGTCGTTTTGACGGTGCGGCGTTCGGTGCAGTTCGCCGCACCGTGGGCGGAGATTCACAGAGGAAGTCGGCAGCGCAGCCATACGCTAGGGTGAAACTAGCCTTAGAGATGGGCTAGATGTTGCTTGAAGTGCTATCCCCGTCCTAGTTTCCTCTTCTCCTTCCTTCCCACCTCCCCTGGGTTTGGCTGATGACTCCTTTTTAAGGAGGAGGAACGGAGGGTCAAGGCACTTTTTCTGGCCATCCGGAAGGTATGAGGCAGTTTTAAGAGGGTTAAAAAGGTCTGATTTCAGCTGCAGATGAAGGAAGAGAGCCACAGTATTCATTACTGATGGGTAGGCGGAGCCCCAGATCAGGATGTTACCTCAGATCAAAAGAGTGATGACTGGCTGGCCCCTCCAGCTCGGGCTCCTCCTACTCAGCTCCAGTCTAAGATTTGAGGTCCAGAGGATGGTCGCTGCTAATGCAGCTCCTCAGAAAATTTTATTATTTTAATATTCGGACAGGAGACTTGGATCACTAGTTGGTCTAGAGGTCTCAGGGGTATCAGCGCTGCTGTACCCCAACCTCTCCCTTGGCGGATCTGTATTTACTAAAAGTCCCTGCAGAATCCTTGCCGGCCCTGGGGGATGAGGAGAGCTTTCCTGGCGGGAACGCAAACCACACGTGCGGTCACTGCGTTCTTCGCCCTGGGGGGAAGCATGGGCACTGCGCCAGAAACCCCTGAGGGTCCCTGTGGCGCCTTGGCTGGTGAGTACTCCACACAAATTTTAATAATAATTATGTGTGAGTGCTTTAGCGTCTGAATGAGCAGCGCTATTACTAATGTCAGCGTTACTATGTCAGTATGCGTCAGCGCTGCTGTGACAGCGCTACTACATGTAATGTCAGTATGCTTCAGCGCTGCTGTGACAGCGCTACTACATGTAAATGTCAGTAAGCTTCAGCGCTGCTGTGACAGCGCTACTACATGTAATGTCAGTATGCTTCAGCGCTGCTGTGACAGCGCTACTACATGAAGATGTGGTGATTTTTTGTCCGCAGGCAGATAGCTGCAGGACAGGGAGGGAGCAGGAGCGGGGAGAGTTCGCGCTCATTATTTGAGCTAGCAGGGGGCGTGGCCTATCTATCCCGGTCTTTTGAGCAGGAAGACGCGCGCTCTGGCTTTTCTCCTGCGACCCCCTCACTGTGGCGGCCATTACTCAGGCTCCTGGGCTCCTCGGACCGCTCCCCTCCTCATATAGACACCACGGCCAGCTGGGTGAGTGTGGATTCCTCACCCCGCAGCGCAGCGATCGCTATCCTGCAGCTGCAGTCTCATCAGAGACATAAAAATTGGCTGGGGCTCACAAATATATATATATTTTGGTGAGTTTGCAATATTAACCCCTTTGAGGGTTATTTCTACCTGCTAAATTTGCTGACTGAATACCGCTGGGGTAACTCTGCTTGGTGGAGCGTTAACCCTTCAGCGTTTGAAAAAAAAAAAAAAAAAAAAAAACCGCATAGTTTTTTGCTGGTATTACCGCTTTGACCTGCTCATACAGATGAGACATGTCTGAACAGAGTTCAGATGCCGCGGATCACGTCCCAGTGCCATTGCGGCAATCAGATACGCAGACCTCCACAGCGTCTAGCGCTGCGGTCGACAGCGGTGGAAAATTGGATGATATCGCTCGATCGATTAATAACTTATCTGACCTTTTAGGTCAATATGTGTCTGCTAATTCCTCTCAGAGGAAGCGACGCAGGCCGTTACCGGCCTCTACACGGAGCGAGTCGGATGTATCTGATATTGGGCAGAGTTCCCCTTTATATTCGGATGGAGAAATATCCGATTCAGATGCGGACGAGCCGCAGGGGCGTTCCTCTATGACGAAGCGTACGGAGGCATTAATTGAAGCCATGAGAGATATTCTACAGTTACCGGAGGAGGTAACTAGTCGTCCTGGTAAATCAGCACGCATGTTCCAGGAGTCCCGTGCTTCGCGCACAACATTGCCAGCTCTGGATGAGCTTAATGGTGTAATAGAGGAGGAACGTCTATGTCCAGATAAGCGTTTTCATGGAACGCATTTCTTTGATACACTTTATCCTTGCTCTACGGAGTTAAAGGCTAATTGGACTTCTGCTCCTGAAGTGGATGTGTCTTTATCGCAGCTTAGTAAATCCTCACTACTCCCTATTAAGGGAAAAGCGAGCTTACAGGAGCCTTTGGATAGAAAGGCAGAATTGGCGGCAAAAGCAAGCTATGAGGCTGCGGGTCATGGATTTCGAGCAGTGCTAGGATCCATGTGTGCTGCTAGAGCTTCTCTAAGCTGGTTGGCACGTCTGAAGACGGAGTTGCAAAATGAATCTCCGTTATCTGAGATACGGGAAACTTGTGAATGGTTAGAAACGGCAGCCTGTTATATCTTTGATGCCGGTCTGGATACGGCATCTCTGCTGGCCAAAGCGCAAGCTTCAGCGGTCACAGTCAGAAGAGCTTTATGGCTCAGACAGTGGGCCGGGGACGCAGTTTCCAAACAAGGGTTGTTGGCCTTACCTTACAAGGGTGGCCATCTTTTTGGATCCGACCTCACAGAGCTGATTTCCAAGGCTAAGGCGAAGGAATCAGCATTACCACAGCGAAGGGCCATGGCCTCGGTGTCCAGTAAGCCTGGTGTTTATAGTGGTCGGCGGTCCTTTCGGGGCCGAGGACGATCTAGTCACTCCTCGTGGGGATCGGGTCGTCCTTCTTTCTCAGGAAAGAAATCCTCTCAGAAAACTCGTACTCCCTGGAAGCAGAGTTTCCGCCAGAACAAGCGGGAACTTGACAAGAAAACCGCAAAGTCGGATTGACGCCAGGGGTCCACTCGAGGATTCTCGAGTGGGGGGTCGCCTGCTTCTTTTCAAGGAGACTTGGATGGCTCGCGTTCCAGATTCCTGGGTAACGCGGATAGTGTCGGCAGGCTATTTCATAGAGTTTGCTTCTCAACCCCCAAATGTTTTTTGTCAATCTCGCGTTCCGTCGGAACCCGAGCTTGTTGTCGCTCTACAGCGAGAGGTCGAATCGCTACTACAAAAGGGTGTAGTGATACCGGTTCCGTCAGAGGACCGAGGGAAAGGTTTTTATTCCAACCTTTTTATAGTTCCCAAAAAGGAGAACAAATTTCGCCCGATTCTGGATCTCAAGCGATTGAACCGGCATGTCCATGCCCGGAAATTTCGCATGGAGTCGCTTCGTTCCGTTGTGGCAGCTCTGTCACAGAACGATTTTCTGGTGTCAATCGACATTCGCGACGCCTATTTGCATATTCCCATCGGAAAGGCTCATCAGCGCTTTCTTCGATTTGCCATAGGTCAGAATCATTACCAGTTCGTGGCTCTGCCGTTCGGCTTGGCCTCAGCGCCAAGGGTCTTTACAAAAATTCTGGCGCCCCTCATGGCACTCCTTCGAAGACAGGGGATTACGATTCTCCCTTATCTGGACGATCTTTTGATCGTGGCTTCCTCGGAGGAGGAGGCATTGACGGCTCGGGATTTGTCTCTTCAGTTTCTGAAAGACTTCGGTTGGCTGGTCAATTGGGAGAAGTCGTCCCTGGAACCATCGAGGACAATTCTCTTTTTGGGAATGCATCTCGACACGTTTCGGTCGGTAGTTTCCCTACCACCAGACAAACAGTCATGTCTTCTTCGACATGTACAGATTATGACATCCTCAACGGCAATGTCCCTACGGAAGTGTATGCGTCTTCTGGGACTGATGGTGGCGTCCATGGAGGCAATTCCTTTTGCCCAGTTCCACTCCAGGACTCTTCAAAGGTTCATCTTGAGTCGATGGAATCAGTCGCAATCGCTGGATTGCAGTGTCACCATTTCTCGCGCGGTGCGGGATTCTCTAGAATGGTGGTTACGTCCAGGGGCATTCTCCCTGGGGAAGTCTTTCCTCCCTCTGAAGTGGTCAGTCATAACCACCGATGCCAGCCTGACGGGCTGGGGGGGTGTTTGGAACAATCTCTGGATTCAGGGGGTATGGTCACCGGAAGAGTCTGTGCTTCCGATCAACATCCTGGAATTGAGGCGATTTTTCTTTGCCTCCAACATTGGACGGTCCCTTTGAGCGGTCTGCCAGTCCGTGTGCAGACAGACAATGCGACGGCTGTCGCGTATATCAATCACCAAGGTGGGACAAGGAGTTCCAGACTCATGGTAGAGGTGTCCCGAATTCTGATTTGGGCAGAGGCCAATGTACCAGCCATTTCGGCGATTCACATTCCAGGGGTTCAGAATATTACAGCGGACTTTCTCAGTCGCAGAAGGATGGATCCCGGGGAATGGAGCCTCCACCCGGAAGTCTTTGCACTACTGTGCTCTCGCTGGGGAACCCCCCAAGTGGATTTGATGGCTTCCAGGTCCAATGCCAAGTTACCGACATTCATGTCCAGGTACAAGGACCCGAAGGCGGTGGCGGTGGATGCTCTAGTGGCTCAGTGGGATCAGTTCAAGCTGATCTATGTATTCCCGCCGATATCCTTACTTCCTCTAGTGCTGCGTCGGATCAGACTAGAGAGAATTCCAGCTATTCTGATAGCTCCAGACTGGCCAAGAAGGGTGTGGTTCTCGACAATAATGTCGCTGTTGGCGGCACCTCCGTTTCCACTCCCTCTTCAACCGGACTTGTTGACTCAGGGGCCCATTTGTCATCCGGACTTGATGTCCCTGCGTTTGACGGCGTGGCTCTTGAGACCGAGATCTTGACCCGTAGAGGTTTTTCAGCCGAGGTCATTGCTACCCTTCGTGCTGCAAGATGTCCGGCTACTTCTAGGATTTACCACAAAATTTGGGAAACCTTCTTTTCGTGGTGTTTGGGGTCTTCTCGGAACCCGAGAAAATTTTCCATTCCCAACCTGTTGGCTTTTCTGCAGCATGGGCTAGACAAGGGTTTGGCAGTTAGCACTCTGAAAGGTCAGATTTCTGCTCTGTCCTTATTGTTCCGGAGAACCATTGCTTCGAATAGAGACGTGATCTCTTTTTTCCGAGGTATCTCTCGTAAGTTTCCGCCGCGGAAGGCACCCGTGTCTCCTTGGCGGCTCAACCTTGTTTTGGAGGCTCTTCAGCATAAACCTTTTGAACCTATGGTTTCTGCTAGCCTTTCTTTACTTTCTTGGAAGGTGGCTTTCCTTGTTGCAGTCACTTCCTTGAGGAGAGTTTCTGAATTGGCAGCTCTTTCTTGCTCGCCTCCTTTTCTGGAGTTTTTTCCGGATCGTGTAGTGCTTCGCACTCGGGGTGATTTTTTGCCTAAAGTGGTGTCACAATTTCATGTTAACCAGGATATTGTGTTGCCTTCACTCTGTCCGGATCCGAAGAATACGAAAGAGCGAGATTTACACACATTGGATTTAGTGCGGGCCTTGAAGTTTTATCTATCTATTACTCAAGGTTTTCGTAAGACGGACTCCCTGTTTGTGGTTCCGGCAGGTCGTCGGCGTGGTCAACGAGCTTCCAAGGGTTCTATAGCTCGTTGGATCCGGTCAGCTATTTTGGAAGCTTACCGTCTTCGGGGTGAATCTTGCCCGATTAAGATTCGAGCCCATTCCACGAGAGCTGTGGCTTCATCGTGGGCTTTTCATCAAGGTGCTTCGGCAGTGCAGCTTTGCCGAGCGGCGACTTGGCGCTCTGTCCACACGTTTACAAGATTTTATAAAGTGGACGTCAGTGCTTCCGCTGATGCAGCCCTCGGACGTAGGGTCCTGCAGGCAGCTGTAGTTTAAGGTTCTGGATGAACTTGTGTTTAGCGCTGGTTGCGCTTTGTTGTTAAGGTTGTTGGGTTTCTGCCTTTTGTTGGTTTTTTCCCACCCTTATTTTTGAACTGCTTTGGGACGTCCCATCAGTAATGAATACTGTGGCTCTCTTCCTTCATCTGCAGCTGAAACACGGATTTTGGTAAAGACTTACCTGTAAAATCCTTTTCAGCGAAGGAAGGAAGAGAGACACAGCACCCTCCCACGGCAGAAGTGTGTTGATGTTTTCAGATGCAGCGCGACCCTTATCTGATAGCGATTATCTGGGCTGAGGTCAGCGCGCTAAGGCTCTGTTCCAGCATCGCCAGCTCATCGCAGTAGTCAGGTTCCGTGAGTAGTACCTGGAACTCTGTGGTTTTTGGCTTTCTTTGCATGCATAACCTGTATCCTTGTGTTTTTTCTCTGAAGTTCCTTCAGAAGGGGTTATGTTGCTCCGCTGGTGATCTTGGCTCTTTTCCTAAAAGCTTTGATACGACTGGAGCTGAGTAGGAGGAGCCCGAGCTGGAGGGGCCAGCCAGTCATCACTCTTTTGATCTGAGGTAACATCCTGATCTGGGGCTCCGCCTACCCATCAGTAATGAATACTGTGTCTCTCTTCCTTCCTTCGCTGAAAAGGATTTTACAGGTAAGTCTTTACCAAAATCCGTGTTTTGCTTTACATTCGATTTTTTTTTTTTTTTTTTCTGAAGGAAAGGACGATAAAAAATAGGAAAGTGTTAGTCTTTGGCCAGTGAACTCTGCACGCTGGCTTTTTTATATATATATATATATATATATATATATATATATATATATATATCAAAGAAATCTATCTTAAAAGCTGCAGGTCAAGACTTTTCTCATGTACTGATGCACATGAGCCCACCTTACCGTTGACCCCTGAGCCTTTGGGATCTCAATCTTGTTTTGGAGGCGCTTCAGTCCCCACAGTTTTGGAGACATCTCGCCGTTTAGCCTGTCCTGTCCTTGCCTCATCCTGCACCTGGAAAAGGTAGTGTTTGGTCAGTTCTATTTTTTTTCTTCAGAAGGTGGTTTTGACTTTCCACCTTAACAATGGCGTTGTCTTATCCTCCTTCTGCCGTTTGCCTCTCTTCCTAGTGAGAGCTTTGGTACAAGCTGGCCATTGTTGGAGCCATTGATCACTGGATTTGGCCATTATTGAAGCAGATAGGGAAAAGGCCAGATTCGCGGTTAGGGCACAGTCTACGCGGGCAGTGGGGGGCCTTCTGGGCTCCGTCACCAGGCATCTGCTTTGCAACTCTGTAAGGCAGTTACTTGGTCATCATTTCACACCTTTTCTAGGCTTTCCACGCCCTTGCTTTGGCAGACGCTAGTCTTGGCAGGAGGGGGCTGCATGCCTTAGCGAGAGTGAATACTTCCGTGGTAACAGAATAATATTTATCGCCACCCCAGAGACGACTTTAGGAAGTTCCATGGTTTTTGTGTCCCCCAATTAAGCGATTGAGAAAGTTAAGATATTTCGTACTCACCGTAAAATCTTTCTTGTTGCCTTCATTGTGTGATACAATTCCTTTTTAGTGCAAAAAGTCTCATGTCGCAAAAATTACACCAACACAACTGACATATATGTAAAATCAATCTCAGTAAGCTGGATTATATTTGCCACAATTTTTTAGATTTTTTTTAAAATGTCACATGTGATGAATTAGTCTAAAATTTCTGGAAAAGCAAATTTTTTTTATAAAACCTGACCAAGGAATGAAAAACTTAAAGTAAAAAAAAAAAAAAAAAAAAAAAGAAATTTTGATGAATTTGTCACAAATCAAAAAGTCCCTAATTGAGAGAGATTCATGGCAAAATAACTGGCAAAATTTCAATGACGCCCAATGTATAAAAAGTGCAAGTTGTGATTCTCACTGTCACCAAACATATCATTATCCCACTTTGTTTATAGGAAACCAGAAGTGTAATACCAAAACTTTTGCAGATTGTCATCCTAATATCCGCAGTCTGTCCATATTTGCCCTCATTCATGTGTTCGGGAGGGGGGACTATACATTCATGCCTCCTGAGATGGTCCTTATACTATAACAGGATAGCGCTTGTCTACCCAGTAACACATAGCTAAATGTTCACGTGCCGTTAGCTTCTCAAATGAGCACTCTAACTGTGGGGATCTCAATTATTTCAGGATAGACTACGAAGTTTTAATGACTTTGGAGACTCCATACCTCTAAATGGAGCCCAATAGAGAACCATTAACTACCGGTATATTTATGCAAAATGTTTAAAGCCTTTTCTCCGGCAAATTAGCTGGGTTTAATGCAGTGTTTTAATCACTTGTGGGTTTTGAGTGTACAATATTCCCAGTCCTGTTCAAAGTGTGAATTTAGTTATGACCTGGTGCAGATGGTGGATATGTGCATGCGTGTGGCGTTCCTCATTGTCCGCACATACAGGCATGTGCTTATGTTCTAGGTTCACGTTTCAGGGTGAATGCAAATAGAGACCTCAATTACCCTGTGTTCTGTGTTTTTTTCCCTTCACAGTCCGTACCTGTAGCAAAATAGCATGTGTTATCCGTAACGGTCTATTACATAATTCATATACCGTGCCTCTGCGTGTTTTTCAGGGGTGAAGACCTGCCTCAAGACAAGAAGACGAGAGCCAGAAGAGCTTTATGAAGTGGACGGTGGACCTCACAAAGCTCGGCTTAATAGAGAACAGCTGGTAATTTGTTAGGTGCATCCACATTTTTATAAGGTTCTTTTATAAGAGTCCATAATCGGCGCACAACTACTGCTGGCGTAAACATGCAAAACTCTTATTTGATTTTTATACATGCGTTTAAGTCATGGTTATCAGCAACATATCAACCTGTGTAAGCAGGAGCTGATCTGCGATTACATATTGTATATAGGGACAGATGTATTGTGTTAGAAACGACTCTGCCCCATCATTGCTGCTTGTGCGGTGTAAAGCCATTGAATAATCAAGAGCCAACTTGAACTTAGTCATTTGTGATTCATTACTGGCCTGAAATCAGCCAGTGGAAATGGGCCGTTAATTAAGAAAAGGTATTCTTCATGCTTACTGCCTGATTATTTCCGTTCGGTGGATTATTTTTATTAATATTAGTCTTCTGGTTTTTCTCTCGTCTTCTGGTTTTTCTCTCGTCTTCTGGTTTTTCTCTCGTCTTCTGGTTTTTCTCTCGTCTTCTGGTTTTTCTCTCGTCTTCTGGTTTTTCTCTCGTCTTCTGGTTTTTTCTCGTCTTCTGTTTTTCTCTGCACCATAATCTGTCAGGAGTGGGATGTGAAACCCACATCTACCATGAATATCTAAGAAGGGAATAGCCCTTCTTCCATCTTTTCCCTTATGTAATTGGGTTTGTTTTCTCTCTCAGCTGCCAAGCCTGTTGAATGGATGTCATTTTTACTTCCTTGGATGTTTCAAAGAACACAGAAAGGAGGACCTGATCGAACTTGTTAAAGCTGCTGGTGGCCAAATCTTAATCCGCCAACCAAAGCCAGATAGTGATGTAACACAAACCATTAACACAGTGGCGTACCATGCAGACGCCGATTCTGACCAGAGGTTTTGTACGCAATATGTAATCTATGATAAAGCCTCCAAATTCATTCCAGGCAGGGTGCGCAAAGGTAAGGTTTGGTTTGCCCCCTCAAGTTGGATAATCGACTGTATCGCCAGCTTTCAGCTGCAACCAGTGCCTCAAACCTAGCGTTGCCTCAGGTATGCAAGATGTTAGATTTTGGCAGATTTCTTTAGGCCTTCTGCCCTATGCTTTGGTATAAAAAAAAAAAAAAAAGCAGCTAACAGTATAGTGTTTATTTTATTATGATTTAGTGAACAAAAAAAAACCTAACCCAGCTGTAATAATGTGCTATCTGCCAAACATTAATTCTCAATTAATTCTTGTCAAAATTATATCCTCATGTCGCATTTGCATGGATCATGATACACGGACTGCCCGCTGGCCTCCTGGCCTGAGCTTGACAGCCTTCTCTAGATCTTTGAGGCTGTCAAGTTTGGGTTAGGAGACCTGTGGACAGTCCATGCATCACGGACGTGTGATTGTGGTATTACTCGGGGGTTTAAGAAACCCGAATGATGCGAATAACGTCTCGTGATGTCACAACAAGGCTGACTGCAGCCGAAGGTGTAAGATATTACTTTTAGGGGCTCTTCTTGATCAATTACTCTCTTTAAATCTATTATCCATATCTAGAATGAATTGTAATACACAGATGCAATATATTGTGTTTCTTAACTTTTTTCACATTTTCCCTTACTGGTTTTGTTGTTTTTCTTTTTTTTTTTTTTTTGTTCTTTTTTTACATGTCTGCCATTTTTCACCTATTAATTTTTGTCAGCAAATAAAAAAAGATAAATCTGTTTTCCTGATCTTTTACTACAAAGGCATATTAACCATGAGTATTAGAGTTCTCTCATTAGCGTTTGGGCTCGATTCATCAAATAACAAATCTAGCAGAGGACAAGATAAAAAGAAACAAGGCGCCAGCAACTGTCATCAGTGTCCGAATTCCCAAAACTCACATGGTCAAGAATATAGCAGCAAGGTGAGAAAAGTGGAGAACAAGTCACTAAAAAGGGATACACACCTTCGTATGACACATACTGGTTGAGAGATGTCCTTTTTTTTTTTCCATTTGATACTGGTCACAAACATAGCATTTAGCATGAGGAGACAAATACCATTAGAACAATGTCATTTTGAGGCAGAGTAGCAGAGTTTCAATCCACAGGTCTATCTTCTCTATTAATGACTTATCCATCACTGTGGCTGTCTATTCATTTTACAATACCTATGTGAAACTAAGGCATGTATTGCCTTTTAGCGACTTTTCTGCCACTGTGGCTGTCTATTCATTTATAATACCTATGTGTAATGAAGGTGTCAGACCATCCAGATTCACAAAGAGGTGCACAAATCTGGTGTGTCTGGCGAGTTGCACGCACTTCCGTCTGCTACCTTAAAAATCTTACTGCATTCAGGTACTGGAGTGAGATTTCTGGCATAGGGAACGCCACATCTGGTAATGCATTAGATGAGCTGTGGCATCAACCCCCTGTCCTGCCCCAGCTTCACCTATTTTGAGGGAGCTAGGAGAAACTGGAAAAAAATGCCCAGTCACAAAATTCCGAGAATGGAATGCTGGTTAAGAAATCTCGAGATTCAGATATATAGGAATAAATTGCAGTTTATACTTAATCGGTTTCCAAGTCGAATTTACCTCTTCCTCAGGAGAACCACAATCCTAATTTGCACCAACAGCGCAGCACTCCTGTTGTACTTTCTCTGAAGCACACCGATGTTGGATTTTCCAACCAGCGGAGCATCAGCAGCTAGATCTGTTATTTGAGCTCTTTGACTCTCCAGCACTACACGTGGGTGCAAAAAACCACATAAGCACATGTTGTCTGGTTGAGCTTTTGTTAATTTCTCGTTCATAAAAAAATTGCAAAACTTTTGCAACTTTTAAAAGCTTTCACACCAGAATTCTGGCATGAAAGCTATGATGAATCGGGCCCATTGATTGTACATTGATATATCCTAGTGACATGCTATCAGTGTAGGTCTGACTTATTTAATTTTTCATATACATACAGAATCCAATGAAAAGACTCTTCATATAAAATTAGAGGAATGCAAAAGCACAGTTGACTCCTATGGGTATTGCATCACAGGACCAGATTTGGCTGCTGTGCAGTGTGTTCATGGTGAATGTTAAAGTCAGAAACCCACTGACATCACCCATCTGAAAAAAAGAATCCTCTCCATGTTTGAGGAAAGTGGGGGGAAAAATATGAAATGTAGTAGTATTTATATTATTATAGTCTTTCTCTTAAACTTATAAAGCTTTAGGCTAAGATGTGCTTGTTGCCACTTTTGGGCGTATGCTTTAAAGCGGCATACACTTAACAATGGTCAGTCTGGATGGATGACTAACCATCCATCTACTATAGGGAACTGTACAAAAAAAAAACATGACATACTGTATGATATGGTGTTTTTCGTGGTGACCCTTTTTATATCGTTCAGTTATCCATTTGGATATGTGTCATCTTAAAACTGGCAAAAGGAACACACTTTTGACCTAGTAAATCGAGGCATATGGCAATGTTGAGGTATCTGTCCGGAAAAGCTACTGACATTTGTTTTTGGCTGATGGCACAAATGGACAAGACAGAAAATGTGCCAAATTGATTACAATGTTGCATGCTATCCTAGGCTGGCTTCATACATCCGTGAAGCACAGACAGTCCTCAGATCACAGGACTAGGCCCTACCGCCAGTGTCATGTCCTGAGCTTGCTGCTTCATATATGGCTATGGCTGTTTTAGCTTGGATTAGGGCAGGGTTCCCCAACTCAAGGCCCACCAACAGGTCATGTTTTCAGGATTTCCTTTGTATTGCACAGGTGATGCAATGATCTGGTTAATGGTAAGGAAATCCTGAAAACATGACCTGTTGGTGGGCCTTGAGGACAGGAGTTGGGGAACCCTGGAGCAGGAGACCCAGCAGTCAAGTCTTCGGTGAAACACAGACCATACTTAGATTGAATGTCTGAAACCTACAGTATGAATCTAACACATGTCATTGGTCAGAAATTGCAAAGGGAGCTGCCAGAAGTGGATCTTGATGAATTGCGTTCCTAAGTGCCTTCAGCATGGCGGAACATTCCTGAAACAACGATTAATAATCTCATTGCTAGCAGCCAAGGTGTGTGTTGGGATTTAATACTGAATAAATCAAGATGTTTTGAAAATGTTTCAATTTATTTAATAATTTGCATATCGTTAACATGTCTATCCAACCTGTGATTTCTATAATTCCATGACTTTTCCTTCCTGGTTTTGCAAATTGAATGTTTATTTACAGAAGTTGGCTATAGTTCCATTGACTGATTTTAATGTGTGATGCTGAGTCACTTCTCACTGACAGGACATGAGACGGAGAAGTCAAGGAGTCCAAGGTCAAATGCCAGGAGCGTATGTCAAAGACTAAAGGGATAAGACAAATAGTTAACGTCAACGTCCTTGGTCAGCAGGGTCGGCTCCAGGTTTTAATGGGCCCCTTTAACACATGTCACAATTCGTGATGCACAGATACGGCAGAGAAATATAGGTATAGTACAATGCCAAATATTTCACTTACTTCATACATTACAAGAGTGATATCTATTGTAAATTCTACAATAGCTCAAAAGACAAACAGTATAGTCATACATACAGTATTATGGGCACCACATAGTGCACCATACAGAATAATGAGCCCCATATATTGCTCCATACAGTATGAGCTCCATATATTGCATCATACAGTATTATGGGCAACACATAGAGCTCCATACAGAATAATGAGCCCCATAAAATGCTCCATATATAATGGGCCACATATAATGCTTCATATATAATGGACCCTATAAGATGCTCCATATATAATAGGCCCCAAATGATTCTCCATATATAATGGGCCCCATATGATGTTCCATATATAATGGGCCCCATATGCTGCTCCAGTATATGATGGGCCCCATATATGATGCTCCAGTATATAATGGGCCCCATATATGATGCTCCAGTGTATGATGGGCCCCATATATGATACTCCAGTGTATGATGCGCCCCATATGATGGTCTCCATATATTGCACCAAACATAAAAAAAAATAAAATACTCACCTCTCCTCACTGGCCGCTGCTCTGCTTGAGGCACCGGCCCCTGGTACTGGCACAGGCACCGGGCCCCCATAGCATGCTGGTGTCCCCAACTGTGAGTGGGCCCCCCCGCCTGCTCAGGGCCCCGGCACTTGCCCGGGTGCTGATTCCGGCCCTGTTGGTCAGGCAGCAAAGGTCAGAGTATTTCAAAGGCAAAAGGGAGTAGTCAAAAAGGCAAATCCAATGTCTGGCACCAAAGATAAAAATATCGGAAAACAGCAACACCCCACCGCACCAAGCAAGGCTGCGACTGGCAATGCCAGACAGCTATAGCCAGGTAATCACCCAGAACGGGTGACACCTGGAGGAAATCTCGCAGGCCTTGCCACATTGGGCAGCTGAGCTGTCGCAATTCTGACAGCCCAACACACCCTGGTCCTATGGAGCGTCTGAGCTGTCACAGGTTATTGCAAGTGGTGGAATAATGACAATATGGGGCTACACTGTGGTCTACCCATGGTGTTTAAGTTGCTTATGGTGTCTGATATTAATCTGTACCACTCTAATTACCAAGTGTGAGCCGTTTACCATAGAAAACTTTGATTGTACCGGAAGGCTGTGTCCGCCTACATTACAAGACCCACAATTGCTGCTCTCTGGCTTTAGTAACTCGGATGTTTTTCCTGTTTACGTGAACCCTCCATGACAGAAGCCTAAGAATGGAGGCGGTACAGTGATGAGCAAAAGGGTAACAATGTTTTGAACTTTCGACTTTCAGGCTCCATATCTCACATCCACTACTGTTTTGGTTGCGAGACTACCATCATTTTATACACAATCATATTGGCTATTTCATACATAAATTTGACTTGGTACTATTAACATATGATTAGTTATGCAGATTCTTGTCATGTCACTGTATTGTTACTGTTTTGTTCCTGGTGGTGGAAAAATCGTTTTCTTCCTGTGTAAAGCAAATTACAACCTGTTCTCACAAGCGGAACGTCACTGGTCTGAATCGAGGAGCAGCCATGAAGATGATTTGCCAAGAAAAGAGAAACCACATCAATAGCTCATCGATAGCGGTCTCTTAGCCAAGATAATTGCCAAACTGCATCATGTGAGTGCCATGACAGTTGGAAGAATACAAAATGAAGTCCGTCCATCCATTCTAAAGCTAAAAGATAGACGTCCAGGCAAAATATCGGAGTCAACGAGTCAGCTCATCACAAGGTCTATAAGTTCTGGTGCGACAAATACAGCAGTGGAGGTGGCTCATATGCTTCGTAATAGTGAGATCAGAGACGTCCATGCAAGCACCGTGTGACGCACGTTACACAAGTCTGGAATGGTGCCTCATAAAAAGGTGAAGAAGCCTCAACTTCAATATCATCATAAGGAGTGTTGGCTTGAGTTTGCAAAAAAAAAATATGTAAAGTGGTACAGTAGAAAATTGAAATGGGTGATTCGGAGCGATGATATGAAAGTCAATAGACTAAGCTCTGATGGGTGCAAATGGGTCAGGAAGAAACAAGGGAAAAAAAAGCCTAACTGATCGAGAAATTGAAGGAACTGTCAAGTTTGGTGGAGGAAGCCTGATGATATGGGGTTGTTTCACAGCCAAAGGCGTTGGATACGTGACCAGGATTAATGGTAGTCTCAAGGCTGAGCTATATGCATTGGGAATTCAGATTACGCAATCGGAGCATGCCCAGTAGGATGGTTTACAAACAGTCCACATGTTGCAGTAAGGTCATAGGTATTTATTATTATTTGACGCTATATAGGGTTGTTACTCACTTAACACTTGCACTTGAACTTCGTATAAATGTAGTATGTTGGTAATTCTATTGCATATTTCCTATAAGAATTATATCTATTGATGATTTTGTACACATGATCTAATTGGTTAAAAGGGAAAATGTTGCCTCCAGAAATGCTATTTACATGCAGATATGGTGGTAAACTGCAGGTAAATACTGTTTTTAATCATTCCTGGCAGCGGCTACAGGGATAAAATGTAGTTCTATTCTCCCTGCAGCCACTCATTGCAGTTATCAGCGTGGTGCAGGGAACTATTTTAGTCACCGCTCACTGAGTGTTCTGTAATCATTCTCACATTGATTGACATGACAGCCTGCATTTTTTGGAAGTGACAGGTTCCCTTTAAATAGAAATGCTGTAGCCTACCGTGTGAGCTTTGCGAGGACCCAAATCAATCAAAACGTTGCTTTACTATAGCATCTCAAATACAGAAACGCCAGCAAGGCCATCATCATTGGAAACCCCTATTACAGCCCTATTAAAAAGGCAACACAAGCGAATACAGGAGCAAGTTATGCGGGAGAAAGAGCAATCCTTTTACAAAGATTGTCATATTTGTATAAAACCCTCATACATATAAACATCAAAAAGTTAATAACAAATGAAAAATATATAGTGCAAACAGTGTACCCCTTGACGAAGCCTATCAGTGCGAAGCGCGCGTTGGTGTGGTGGGTCCCTAGCTGCCATGATATAAGGTATTGTACCTCTCACTATGTACTTTTATTATGTAAATATTATTTGTACCCCTTTTGTATACTTGCATTTTTTGCACATTACTGACAACTCTGCATCTATTCAGTACTTATCACATGGCAATTTTGCCTTTTATTACTATCCTTTAATATTGATGCACAGTTGCCAGTTCAAGTGTTTACATATTTATTATTGCACACTGGGAATAGAAACAGTTTGGAGAATGAAAATAAGTCTTCCCTTTTTACCAGAAAAAAAAACATTCACAACAAACTTGGCAACAAAACGTTAGCAGCTTTCGACACCGGCATTTTGTTTTGTAACAGGTCATGCCAATTAAATAGTAATAAGGCATCACTGGACAACACTGCTGCTACCTTTATGAAAGAAGTATGTTGTTTTGGCTCTGATCACATCTACAGGGAGCTTGCTTCTATTTATAACAGAAGCTACGATGTTCCTCCATATTCAGCAGTTTCATACTCCCTTTCCAATGCTTTATGGTATGATGGAATGGCAACTTAGTGCACCTATTCTTAAAAAAAAAAAATCACAACCACATGTCCATGTTGCTGCAGGTGTATATCACATGAAGCCAGAAATGTCTAACCTGTGCTTTTTTGGGATGACAACTCTGACGGAGTACTCGGTACAAGCATGAAACATGTTAGAGTATGTGCACACATTCAATATTTGCAGCAGAAAAAATCTGTAAATACTAGAGTGGGCAGGAAAAACGCATAAAGTACAAAACGTGAAAATATGAGCGTCCTTAGAGGGTAACCTTTTTTAATGGGTAACTGAAAAGATGGTAATAAATTGCAAGCTTTCGAGACTACTCGGGTTCTTTCATCACGCATAGTATAAGAAAATCTGAAGTCACATATTTATACAGAACAGGACACAGGAATAATGCAATAAGACAAGTGACTTGAATCCAAACTATCAATATTCCTGTGTTCTCTTCTGCATAAATATATGACCAGATTGTGTTATTCTATGTCTGATGAAGGGACCTGAGTAGTCGAAAGCTCGCTATTAGCATCTTTTCAGTTGGCCATTAAAAGGTATCCACTGAAGAGTCTCAAATTTTAATATCTGTGTACTGGCTAATACTGTACAAAAATATTTTTTTTCCTGCATAAAATACACGTTTTTGCATGTGCTTTTCTTATGCATTTTTTTTTTCCTTGCTGTTCATTTGAATGGGTGAAAAAAGCTTTAAAGGGAATCTATCGCCCCATTTTTGCCCTATGAGATAGGGCCACCGCCATCAGGGGCTTATCTTTGGCGGGGGATTTGAGGGTATGTGCGCACGTTGCAGATTTGACTGTTGAATTTTCTGCTCAAAAAGGACCTCTTGGCAGAAAACGCAGGTGCTTTTTTCATGCGTTATTCATGCTTTTTTTATGCGGATTTGTATGCGTTTCTGTAAGCTAACTAAAGATATCTTACTTAAAAAAAAAAGGTTTGTGATGTCATTTCTTGTCCAACCTCCTCTTTTACATTTGTCCAACCCACACTCCATTACACACACATATAGAGAATAGATAATAAATAGATGGAATGGTACATTAATAGTTAAAGACACACAATCTTCACGCAATATCGCTAATTTTAAAAAAAAAGGTGTGTCATGATTCCAGTGCAGGGTTGACCTGCACGCTAGGGGTTAAGGTTTTGATCCTAGTGCATGCTCTTACCTGCACACCTGGGGCTTATTATTGTGGCCTCTCCTTGGTTCGGGGAGAGCTTCTTATAGCCCTAGGAAGCTCCAATCCCCGTCAGTTATACTTTCGCCCTTGGCAGAGTGTGTTGACCCCTGAGTGTGTTTGTGCTGTGTTCTAGTTTGCCTGATACTTTGGTTTTGACTCGGTCTGATCTCTGGATACTGCTTATTGGATTCTGTTTCTGTACCTTCGCTGTCTGTTTGGTTTTGACCTCTGCCTGGCCCCGACTATTCGTTCTGTCTCATCCTTGGTACTGTACAGTCTTCTCGTGCTTTGACCTTGGCTTGTTCAGATTTACGTCTCTGTCTGTGCTCCTGGGTAACTTTGTCCTGTAGTTACCTTTCTAGGAGTTTTCCCTCAGCTTCTAGCTCCCTGGAGCTGAAGCCATGCCCCTCAACTGTCAGGTGATTCAGGCCCTGAAACCATCTCTCTCCTGCCTTGCTCACCCTGCGTTCCTAGGAGCCTGAAGCATTCTTCTGCACTCGTCTTCCGGGAGATTGCACTGGTGAGTTCTCTTGCAATCCTCACCGTGATATGTGGGCTCCCGTGCAATTTTCTGCTCCAGAGGGGGAAAGCTAACAGCTCGGGCCAATATTTCTAGGCTGGGAAGGGGTTAATACCCATGGAGCTTCCCAGACTATGAATATCAGCCCGCAGCTAGCCTTTACTGGCTATTAAAATAGGGGGACCCCAAAAAAAAATTATGTGGGGTCCCCCAATAATAAAGGCTACGCAGACAGCTGCGGGCTGATATTCATAGCCTTAGAAGGGGCCATGAATACTGGCGCACCCCCCCCTGGCTAAAAATACCAGCACCCAGCCGCCCCAGAATTGGCACATCTGTACGATTCGCCAATTCCGGCACTTAGCCCCTCTCTTCCCACTCCTGTGTAGCAGTGGGATATGGGGTAATTAGGGGTTAATGTCACCTTGCTATTGTAAGGTGACATTAAGCCTGGTTAATAATGGAGAGGCGCCAATAAGACGCATATCCATTATTAACCCCTTCAAGACCCAGCCTATTTTGACCTTAAAGACCTTGCCATTTTTTGCAATTCTGACCAGTGTCCCTTTATGAGGTAATAACTCAGGAACGCTTCAACGGATCCTAGCGATTCTGAGATTGTTTTTTCGTGACATATTGGGCTTCATGTTAGTGGTAAATTTAGGTCGATAATTTTTGCGTTTATTTGTGAAAAAAATGGAAATTTGGCGAAAATTCTGAATATTTTGTAATTTTCAAATTTTTAATTTTTATTCTGTTAAACCAGAGAGTTATGTGGCACAAAATAGTTAATAAATAACATTTCCCACATGTCTACTTTACATCAGTACAATTTTGGGAACAACATTTTTTTTTTGTTAGGAAGTTATAAGGGTTAAAAGTTGACCAGCGATTTCTCATTTTTACAGCAAAATTTACAAAACCATTTTTTTTAGGGACCACCTCACATTTGAAGTCACTTTGAGGGTCTATATGGCAGAAAATACCCAAAAGTGACACCTTTATAAAAACTGCACCCCTCAAGCTACTCAAAACTACATTCAAGAAGATTATTAACCCTTCAGGTGCTTCACAGGAACTAAAGCAACGTGGAAGGAAAAAATTGACATTTTAATTTTTCCAACAAAAATTTTCTTTTAGCATCAATTTTTTCATTTTTACATGGGCATCAGGATAAAATGGATCCTAAAATTTGTTGGGCAATTTCTCCTGAGTACACAGGTACCTCATATGTGGTCATAAACCACTGTATGGGCGCACGGCAGGGCTCAGAAGGGAAGGAGCGCCATTTGACTTTTTGAATGGAAAATATGCTGGAATATTTAGCGGTTGCCATGTCGCATTTGGAGAGTTCCTGTGTGCCTAAACATTGGAGCTCCCCCACAAGGGACCCCATTTTGGAAACTAGACCCCCTAAGGAACTTATCTAGATGCATAGTGATCACTTTGAACCCCCAGGTGCTTCACAAATTGATCTGTAAAAAAAAGAAAGTACTTTTTTTTCACAAAAATTTTCTTTTAGCCTCAGTTTTTTCATTTTCACATGGGCAACAGTATAAATTGGATCCTAAAATTTGTTGGGCAATTTCTCCTGAGTACACAGATACCTCATATGTGGTCATAAACCACTGTTTGGGCGCACGGCAGGGCTCAGAAGGGAAGGAGCGCCATTTGACTTTTTGAATGGAAAATATGCTGGAATATTTAGGGTTGCCATGTCGCATTTGGAGAGTCCCTGTGTGCCTAAACATTGGAGCTCCCCCACAAGTGACCCCATTTTGGAAACTAGACCCCCTAAGGAACTTATCTAGATGCATAGTGAGCACTTTGAACCCCCAGGTGCTTCACAAATTGATCCGTAAAAAAAAGAAAGTACTTTTTTTCACAAAAATTTTCTTTTAGCCTCAGTTTTTTTCATTTTCACATGGGCAACAGTATAAATTGGATCCTAAAATTTGTTGGGCAATTTCTCCTGAATACACAGATACCTCATATGTGGTCATAAACCACTGTTTGGGCGCACGGCAGGGCTCAGAAGGGAAGGAGCGCCATTTGACTTTTTGAATGGAAAATATGCTGGAATATTTAGCGGTTGCTATGTCGCATTTGGAGAGTCCCTGTGTGCCTAAACATTGGAGCTCCCCCACAAGTGACCCCATTTTGGAAACTAGACCCCCTAAGGAACTTATCTAGATGCATAGTGAGCACTTTGAACCCCCAGGTGCTTCACAAATTGATCCGTAAATAAAAGAAAGTACTTTTTTTTCACAAAAATTTTCTTTTAGCCTCAGTTATTTTCATTTTC
The DNA here is from genome assembly GCA_033576555.1 of Oophaga sylvatica. Taxonomy (NCBI): domain Eukaryota; kingdom Metazoa; phylum Chordata; class Amphibia; order Anura; family Dendrobatidae; genus Oophaga; species Oophaga sylvatica. The sequence goes on along the minus strand of JARQOD010009026.1, from coordinate 2,343 downwards.
ACATAGGCAACAGTATAAATTGGATCCTAAAATTTGTTGGGCAATTTCTCCTGAGTACACAGATACCTCATATGTGGTCATAAACCACTGTTTGGGCGCATGGCAGGGCTCAGAAGGGAAGGAGCGCCATTTGACTTTTTGAATGGAAAATATGCTGGAATATTTAGCGGTTGCCATGTCGCATTTGGAGAGTTCCTGTGTGCCTAAACATTGGAGCTCCCCCACAAGTGACCCCATTTTGGAAACTAGACGCCCTAAGGAACTTATCTAGATGCATAGTGAGCACTTTGAACCCCCAGGTGCTTCACAGAAGTTTATAACGCAGAGCCGCGAAAATAAAAAATCATTTTTTTTTCTCAAAAAATGATTTTTTAGCCCACTGTTTTTTATTTTCACAATGGTTACAGGAGAAATTGGACCCCAAAAGTTGTTGTCCAGTTTCTCCTGAGTACGCTAGTACCCCATATGTGGGGGGGAACCACTGTTTGGGCACACGTCAGGGCTCGGAAGGGATGTAGTGACGCTTTGAAATGCCGACTTGATGGAATGGTCTGCGGGCATCTTGTTACGTTTGCAGAGCCCCTGATGTGCCTAAACAGTAGAAACTCCCCACAAGTGACCCCATTTTGGAAACTAGACCCGGCAAAGAACTTATCTAGATGTGTGGTGAGCACTTTGAACCCCCAAGGGCTACACAGAAGTTTATAACGCCCGGGCATGAAAATAAAAAAATCATATTTTTTTCCACAATCAGGATCTTTTAGTCCCCAATTTTTTTATTTTCCCAAGGGTAACATGAGAAATTAGACCCCAAAAGTTGTTGTCCAATTTGTCCTGAGTATGCTAATATCCCATATGTGGGAGAAAAGTACTGTATGGGCACACGTCGGGGCTCGGATGGGAAGTAGTGACGTTTTGAAATGCCCACTTGATGGAATGGTCTTCGGGCGTCATGTTACGTTTGCAGAGTCCCTGATGTGCCTAAACAGTAGAAACTCCCCACAAGTGACCCCATTTTGGAAACTAGATCCCCCAAGGAACTCCTATAGATGTGTGATAAGCACTTTGAATCTCCAAGTCCTTCACAGAAGTTTATAACACAGAGCCGTGAAAATATAAAATCATTTTTTTTCCACAAAAATAATTTTTAGTCCCCAATTTTTTTTCCCAATGTTAACAGGAGAAATTAGAACCCCCAAAGTTGTTGTGCAATTTTTCCCGAGTACGCTGATACCCCATATGTGGGGATAAACCACTGTTTGGGCATACGTCGGGGCTTGGAATAAAGGGAGCACTGTTTGACTTTTTGAACGCAAAATTTGCAGGAATCAATGGTGGCGCCATGTCGCGTATGGAGACCCCCTGATGTGCCTAAATAGTGGAAACCCCTCAATTCTAACTCCAACCCTAACCCCAACACACCCCTAACCCCAACCCTAACCCCTACACACACCTAACCCTAATACAAACCCTAATCATAACCCTAACCCCAACACACCCCTAACCCTAATCCCAACTCTAACCATAAACCTAACTACAAGCCTAACCCTAATTCCAACCCTAACCCTAATTCCAACCCTAACCCTAATTCCAACCCTAACCCTAATTCCAACCCTAACCGTAATTCTAACCTTAACCCTAATGCTAACCCTAACCCTAGTTCTAACCCTAAGGCTGGGTTCATATTGCGTTTTACCAGCCCGTTCAACACGTAGCGGTGACCGGCTGGTAACGGTATAGCATAACGCGATCGCGTTATGCTATACCCGCTAGCGCAGATGAATCAGCAGATAATCAGCCGCGGATTCGCAGCAAAATCCGCCGCGGATCTGCAGCGAATCAGCAGCGAAATCCACCGCGGATCAGCAGCGAAATCAGCCGCGGATCAGTAGCGAAATCAGCCGCGGATCAGCAGCGAAATCCGCTGCGGATCCGCAGCGAATCAGCAGCGAAATCCGCCGCGGATCAGCAGCGAAATCAGCCGCGGATCAGCAGCGAAATCAGCCGCGGATCAGCAGCAAAATCAGCCGCGGATCAGCAGCGAAATCCGCTGCGTATCCGCAGCGGATCAGCAGCGAAATCAGCCGCGGATCAGCAGCGAAATCCGCCGCGGATCAGCAGCCGCGGATCAGCAGCGAAATCCGCCGCGGATCAGCAGCGAAATCCGCCGCGAATCCGCAGCGAAATCCGCCGCGGATCAGCCGCGGATCAGCAGCGAAATCAGCCGCGGATCAGCAGCGAAATCAGCCGCGGATCAGTAGCGAAATCAGCCGCGGATCAGCAGCGAAATCAGCCGCGGATCAGCAGCGAAATCCGCTGCGGATCCGCAGCGAATCAGCAGCA
>JARQOD010009025.1:0-33134 GCA_033576555.1 Oophaga sylvatica | reverse complement strand
TGGATAAATATATAGATCTTCCCAACTTTTGATAAAATCCACCATCATAGCCCCAAACCCAAAACCCAACCTCCAACACAGGCCCGGAGAAAAAGGGCCATACAGTCTCTGAAAACCAAAAAAGGGAAAACATCATTAAACCTGCTGCCGGGGGGTTGAAAATAGCCCCAATGATGAACACATAGACTATATAAAGGGAAAGGGCAAACTACAACTTACGGACACACCTTATTTAACGAAAACTGGGGGTCGGACCCTACAAAAAGGGACTATTACAAGGAACTAACTTTTTGGGTATCTTGCTGTCTGAAAATCCATAAGAGCTGATGCCCTGATACCAAAAAGCCCAAAGGGAAAGGGGACATTCAAAACTTCCAAATCCACAAACCCGGGAAATCCAGGGGGGGGCCAAATTTTTTCTTGTGGACACCCTTACTAAAGCAAGTATCGGAGGGTAGAGGGTTTTTTAAAAACCCGGGAAAAGGGATACCCCCAAGCTACTTTCGGGCCCACAACTAAACCTACTGAATAAACAGCAGCAATGGTTCTTACCAAAGGGAACCTTTCCTGGCCACCTTGGATGTGGAATTTTTGTACTCTAATATCCCAAACCGGGAGGTTTAAAATTTCCCCTGAAAAGTCTTCATAAACCCCGGGGAATTGTTTCTGATTCTGGGGGAAACTCAAAAAAAATTCATCCTCACCCCCCAATTTATTTAAATTTTTACAACAAATCTATCTTCGGAGACGGGCCCAAAAGTTTATGGGAAGTAAAATGGCCCCAAACTTTTGGGCAATTTTTTTTCAGGGCCAAAAGGCTTGAAAGCAAATTTTTTTGCCCTCCTGCCCCCATCAGGCCTGGGCCCAATACCCTCCCTTTGATGACTTTTTAAATTCTTTGGAGGGAGTTGAACAACAGTAAAGACGTTCCATAAAAACATTAAATTCAATTTAACCCACCATAAACCTTAACACTTAATACCCCAGCACTGTTTTTAAAATTTTTAGACCCCCCTTTAAGCTAAAAACAATGAAATAGAGACACCCCCTTTTATCAAAAGCCAATCGACCCGTCCAACATATCTTAAATGGGACATTTTCCACCCAAAACACAAAAAAAACTCTTTTTTTCTACAGCCAAGCCATCAGATAAAACCGTATATTTTCCCAACCCCAAAGGATAGGAAAACCCACCTTGGCCCGCCTCAGAAAGACTTTTTTGAACCAGGGCTACCATCCAAGAACAATTGAAAACCAAATTACAAGAGCCACCAGAATATCAAGGAATCACCTGCTACATTACAAAGCTAAAGAAGAAAATAACCGGGTGCCTCTAGTGGTCACCTACAATCCAAGTCTGGAGATGCTAAGGGGAGCTGCACGGAAACTACAACCTTTACTACAAAAAGATGCCCGATTACAATCCATATTTCCAGACCCCCCACTACTATGTTTTAGGCAGCCCCCAAATCTAAGAAGTATCATTGTCAGAAGCTCCCTGTCCTCCCCAACAGCTGCAGGAACCTTTCCTTGCAGACAAAAGAAATGCAAGACCTGTACATCTATAATGACCACGGACAGGATAAAGATCCCCAACTCCCATCAGGACTACAAGATACCAGGTACTTTCAGCTGCATCACATCTAATGTGGTGTACCTAATTATATGTACTAAATGTCCAACTGGGGGTCTGTATGTGGGGGAGACCGGGCAAAAACTGAGAACAAGGATGAATTCTCATCGCCACACGATAAGAGAAAAAAGAATGGATTTACCTGTGGCCAAACACTTTTGTATGCCCGGTCATAGCATGACAGATATGGAATTACTTGTATTAAAATCTAACTTCAAATCTGAGAAGGATAGAAAAGTCTGGGAATATAAACTTATGATGACCTTTGACACTCTTAGTGCTGGGATGAATATATCCCAGAGTTTTGTCGTTCTACAACAATTAAGGAATCTGCCTCCCTGACCTTTTAGGTCATCACAACACAATACCAGACCCCAATCAGAGGGTAATAAAACCTTCACTCCTTATCTATGAACTAGTCATATTTATGTTAATCCCTCTGCCATAATGACAGTTCTGCTTCATGTCACTTGTCCTACCTATTGCATTTTTTCTGTGCTATTTTGTGTATAAATATGTGATTCTTCAGATGTTGTATTAGTCTATGCCTGATGAAGAGACCTGAGTAGTCTCGAAAGCTTGCAATTTGTTACCATCTTTTCAGTTAGCCATTAAAAGGTATCAACCACTGAGGACTCTCAAGTCTAAATATTTTTCTATCTACTGGCTAACACGGTACGAAGATACACATCTTTCCTATATTAGAATATTGTGGTCGCTATTTCCTAGAAGCCGGACGATCTGTTATTCTGTCATGTCTATTAGATAGTATTAGGTGTAAAAGTGCTGCTCCTCTGGTTGGATTCTGCACCAATGTAAAACTTTTTCTTGGTTAGCAGAAACCTGTTGCCTTTATGGGTTTCGCAGGTCTGTTTTCCAGTTAATATCCGGGTAGTTAAAATCCCCCATAAAAAAAGGACCTCATTATGGATTGCAGCTTCATCTATCTGCCTTTGTAGTAGACTTTCCATGATTTCTATTATATTTGGTGGTTTGTAACAGACCCCAATGAGAACTTGGTTACTATTTTTTCCCTCCATGTATTTTGACCCATATGGACTTGACATTTCCTTCTGTAATATCCTCCCTAAAAAATGGACTTTAGACAAGACTTTATATAAAGACAAACCCCTCCTCTGTTACGATCCTTTATAAACAGACTGTAACCCTGTCAGTTAACTGCCCAGTCATAGCTTTCATTTAACCATGTCTCAGTTATTCCCACTATGTCAGTTACCTGTAGATATTTCTGCTTCTAGTTCTTCCATCTTGTGTGTCAGGCTTCTTGCATTTGCGAGCATGCAGTTTAGAGGATTTTGTTTTGTTCGAATCTCCTCCCTGTGGCTTGTTGTAGAAATCTTCTTGCCTCCCTTCTGAGTATGTTGTCTTGGGTCTTCTTTGCAGCACCTCATATCCTTCATCAGTATATTTTGTAGCTTCATGTTCGTGTCTAGCGGTTTTTCTTTTACAGTCTCCTCTTCTAGTTTAACGCTCTCCTGATGAATGTACCTAGTTTCCTGGCGATGTGTTTCCCATCTTTGAGGTGTAGTCCGTCTTTGACGAGGAGTCTGTCATACAGGTAACTCACACCGTGGTCCAGGAATCCAAATCCTTGTTGCCTGCACAATTGTCTTAGCCAGTTGTTGGCATAAAGGATTCTGTTCCAGCTCCTGGTGCCATGCCCGTCTACTGGAAGGATAGAAGGGGAAAACTACCTGTGCATCCTGTTCCTTTACTTTCTTCCCCAACTATTCAGATTGTCGGTAGGTCCTTCCTTGCCATGTCATTGGTGCCATCATGTATCAGAAATGGGTGGATGTCCTTGGAACTGATGAGCTTTGTTATCCTATCAGTCACATCCTTGATCTTCACACCTGGGAGGCAGCTTAGTTCTCTTGTGGTAATGTGTGGTCTGCAGATGCCTCAGTAGTGAGTCTCCCACCACTACCACTCTTCTTAGCTGGACTTTTTGTTGTCACTTCTGGGTGTTGCTGTGTGCAGTTTCCACAGAACTTCCAGTCTCTGAAGCTTCAATCACTGTGCAGATATACGCTTTTCTAACATACGATGCGACACCTCCTCGTTTATGAAGTCTGTTTATTGCAGCTAAGTTGTATCCTTCTAGCCTTGTATTCCAATCATGTGTATCGTCCAACCAAGTTTCAGTGATTCCAATGACATCATATTTATTTTCCTGCATCTGTACTTCCAATTTTCCTTGTTTGTTGCTCATGCTTTGTGCATCTGTATAGAAACACTTGTTTAGTTTTTGTCCAATATTTTTATTTATATAATTTTTTTCTCTTTAGTTCTTCCATTTCTAATAGCAGAGTTCTCCATAGTATTTGTCAGGTGTATGGCTTTATCTGGCCTTTTGCTTCCCTTCCCACATTGTTCTAGTTTCAAGCTCTCCTGATGAGTGTAGCAAGGTGACTTCCAAATACATGTTTTCCAGCCTTTTGTAAGGTGCACCTGTGTAGCCCTGGTATGTAAGGCACACAATACCAGGAGGATGAGTGGAGAGGTAACGGTTAAGGCTCGACATGATTCATATACACTTCAGACACACCCAGCAGGGTTGTATAGGGGAGTGTCCTGTAGCACAGTGGAGTCTGAAAGTTTCTCCTGAGTGTGGAGGGAGTCAGGACTGGTGCCTGTTGGAGAGCCGAGATTCCTGTCAATACAGAGAGACGGTACAAAAGTGGAGGCTAGTACGGAGAACCGAATATTATCCTAGTCTAGTCAGTGCTGACATTGAGAGTGTGAACAGGGCGAAAGGCGCAGAGGAAAGAAACAGAGAAGTGCCTTAGGTATAGGATACCTGCACAAATTATCCGGTCACTGGGGACCGAAGCGTCGCTACAGCTTCAGGCGTGGTGACAGGAAAACCAGAGTCTTACTGGACCTTAGGTCGCAGAAAGCAGCCCTTGGAGTGTCGGTACGTAACTGGAGTCTGGGAGAGTGGGAACCTTGAGTCGATGCAGGACAACAGTAGGAACTCAGCTCTCTCACATTATTTGGAAGACTTCGACCACAATGCTGACCGGGCAGTACAGCTATGGAGTATTCGGAGTTAACTTAGCTCTATGCTAGTTGGACTCAGCATATTGGAAAGTAAAGGAGGCCTCCAACCTGCTCAGCCGTTACCTCGAAACTCATCCTCCATCCACCCCAACAGCTCCCTGGGACCTGCCTAAACATCTGACAAGTAAAAGGTATGGAAAGACGCTGGATGGTGTGAGACTGATTCATTTATCTGCACCCTACATCATTAATACCATAGACTTTGAGGGACCAGTCCCACCTGTGGGGGACCCGTCATCTAGCTGCCACAACATCCCCTCAGAGATCTACTGCAGCGCTGGTCTTAGTGATCAGACTACTACAGGTGGCGTCACGAACTGTTATCTACTAAATCCCCTGTAAATAAATTCCCTTTAACGCCTGACCGCCAGGGACACGGACCGAGCCACGCTACCAGTGACATTCCCCATAGAAATCTACAGGCTCTGCTCAGAGTATCCCATATCCCTGGTAACCCACAATTGTGGTGCGGGTCAACACACACCCCATCTCTAGCAAGTAGTCCATCGTATAGGTAATTCACTCCGTGATCCAGAAATCCAAATCCTTGCTGACGGCACAATCGACATAGCCAGTTGTTCACCTGCAGAATCTTATTCCACCTCCTTGTTCCATGGCCATCCACTGGAGGATGGAAGAGAAGACCACCTACACACCCAGTTCTTTCACTTTCTTACCTAAGTTTTCACCGTCACTGCAGATGGTTTCCAGGTCCTTTCTTGCAATGTCTTGTCCCCACATGCATTAGTAGGAATGGGTATTCATCTGTAGGTCTGAAGAGTCCTGATATCCTGTCAGACACATCTTGAATTGTTGCACCTGGAAGACAGCACATTTCTCTTGAGGTTATATCAGGTCTGCAGATGGCAGCCTCTTTTCCCCTCAATGTGGTAACCTCATGACCACAACCCTCCATTGTGAGTCTCCCACCACTCTTCTTCGCTTCTTGGCTGAACTTTTTGTTGTCACTGTTGCTGTTTTCCCTTTTCCTCTCTGCTGCTGGTAGTGCCTCATCAATAGGTATGCCATCTTCATCCTCCACAAGCCCTTGGTATCATTTTCTGAGTTGTGTGGTTGGTGATGTCTCTGTGGTCTTGTTGCTTCTTTTGGTCACATGCTTCTACTCATTTGCTTTTGGAGGTTGTCTGACACTTTCTTCACCTTCTGTGACCAGTAGAGATGCTTCTGTTCTGTCTAGGAAGTCTTCATTTTCTGAGTTTCAAAGTTGCAATTCTTTCTTCCAGAACCCACACCTTCTCTTCTGAAAGAGCCAGTAGTCTACACTTTTGGCAGGTGAAGTTGGATTCTTCCTTTGGTTGATCTGTGAACATGTAGCACATGTTGCAGCTCATTAAGGTTAATATAAGGTTAAAAAGCAGTTTGGGATTAGCTTTCCTTAGCAATTTTCTTCTGTTTCCTTTTTGGCATTATTTTTTAATTAAAACCATTTTTATCACAATTTCCCAGCAATACATATTACATGTTTGTTTTACATATCACTGTAAATCAATCCATTTTCAAGACATTATAATACCTGTATTGTATCTTGATATAACCGTAAAATGTTGTTGTAAACCAATTAACAAAACCTTCCCCTTGTCTGTTATCTTTTTCTATGTGTTTCTGCAATATTCAAACTTCAGATTATATAATTCATATGCCCTTCTGTATCCTACGCTAACATAAATGTATTAAATATCACATCTTCAGCGAGAGCCTCTGAAACAACCCAGTTACACTTGATCCAGTTTCCCCATTGTTCACCAAATTTCTTAACAGCACCGCTGTATGTGTGTGTATATGTATGTATGTATGTTGTGTGTGTGTGTGTGTGTGTATATATATATATATATATATATATATATATATATATATATATATATATATATACACACATTTATTATCTATTTCTCCATTAGAATGGTGTTATTAAAGTCTCTTATCTGTTCAACCCCAGGTGGACTGCACGAGAGCCATTGCCTGGCGATACTTTCTTTTGTGATACAAAATTTTGCCTATTCCCAATTGAATGGATATTAACCCCTTAATGTCCACTGACGTGCAGAGTCCGTCATGGCAAGGTGTCAGTTCCGGCACCAGGACGGACTCTGCACGTCATGGCTTTGATCTACCACTGCGTGTAAACACGCAGTGGTAGATCAGTGCCGACAGCTGTCACAGACAGCTGACAGGCACGGCAAGCGGTGCGGGGACCTTTGCCGTCGGTCCCCGCACCTACAGCGCTGTGCTTGGTCAGTCAATCTGACTGACCAAACACAGCAGCGATCGTGCAGGAGAAGCTGAAATTTCAGCTTCCCCAGCGCGATCAGTGGCCAGGCTTCCTGCACTGACAGCCAGGAGCGGAGCCCCCACCGCCCCTGGCTGTTAACCCCCTGACTGCTGCGATCGAGCGCGATCGCAGAGCTCAGGGGGGGGGGGAGGCAGAGGGTCGGGAGCTCCCTCTGCCTCAGATCGGCACCCTGCAATGTATTTGCAGGGGCCGATCTCTGCCTTGATGACCCGGGGGTTGTCATGACAACCTCCGGGTCATTTAGCTACGGGAAGCTGCTGTTTTCATTGTCACAGCAGCTTCCACTATAGTTGCAATGCATTGCAATGCCAGAGCATTGCAATGCATTGTAACTGCAATAAAAAGTAAAAATAGTGAAAGTCCCATAAAGGGACAAGTTAAAAAAAATATTTTTTTTAAAAAAATTGTAAAAAAAATATTTTAAAATTTTAAAAAAATCCCCTAAAAAATACACATTTTTATGTAATAAAAAAAATAAAAAACAAAAAACATACACATGTTAGGTATCGCCATGTCCGTAAAAATCCCATCTATAAAAGCGTAACCCTAGTTAACCCCTTCAGTGAAAGCCGTAAAAAAAAACACAAAAAAGTAGTAAATTATACTTTTTCCAAGCGGTATCATTATACCGCTTGGAAAAAGTGCAATAACACGCGATCAAAAAGTCAGATATAAATAATCATGGTACCGCTGAAAACGTCATCTTGTCCCGCAAAAAACAAGCCGCTATACAGCATCAGCAAAAAAAGAAAAAAGTTATAGCTCGCGGAATAAACTGATGCAAAAATAATTATTTCTTCTATAAAATTTTATTGTGTAAAAAAAACGCCAAAACATAAAAAAAAAATATATAAATGAGGAATCGCCGTAACCGTAGTGACCCGAAGAATAAAGCTGCTTTATCAATTTACCACACACGGAACGGAGGAAAAAAAAAAAACAATTCCTGAATTGCTGGTTTTTGTTCATTCTGATTCCACAAAAATCGGAATTGGAAACGATCAAAAAACGTTATGTGCCTGAATATGGTACCAATAAAAACGTCAGCTCGACCCGCAAAAAATAAGCCCACAGATAACTCTGTCGGCCGAAATATGGAAAAATTATAGCTCTCAAAATACGGCGATGCAAAAATTTCTTACAAAAAATTATTCCAAGAAAAAGCATCTTTTAGTGTGTGACAGAAGCTAAACATGAAAAAAGGGTGTAAATCTGGTATCGCTGTAATCGCACCGATCCGAGGAATAAAGTCGCCTAATCACTAATACCGCACGAGGAACGGCGTAAAAAAGAAAACCAATTCTTCACCTTTTGTGGATTTGTTCATTGTGCCTCCCAAAGATCGCATAAGGCGATCAGTCGTTCCCCCCCACATATGGGGTATCAGCGTACTCAGGACAAAATGCACAATAGCTTTTGGGGTCCTATTTCTCCTGTTACCCTTATAAAAATAAAAATTTGGGGCAAAAAGGTTATTTTTGTGGAAAAAAAAATGATTTTTTTATTTTCACGGCTCTACATTATAAACTTCTGTGAAGCCCTTGGGGGTTCAAAGTGCTGACCACACATCTAGATAAGTTACTTGGGGGGTCTAGTTTGCAAAATGGGGTCATTTGTGGGGGGTTTCTACTGTTTAGGCACATCAGGGGCTCTCCAAGCGCGACATGACACCCGCAGACCATTCCATCAAAGTCTGCATTTAAAAACGGTGCTCCTTCCCTTACGAGCTCTGCCATGCGTCAAAATAGTGTTTCCCCCCCCACATATGGATATCAGCGTACTCAGGACAAATTGCACAATAGCTTTTGGGGTCCTATTTCTCCTGTTACCCTTAGAAAAATAAAAATTTGGGCAAAAAGGTAATTTTTGTGGAAAAAAATATGATTTTTTTATTTTCACGGCTCTACATTATAAACTTCTGTGAAGCCCTTGGGGTTCAAAGTGCTGACCACACATCTAGATAAGTTCCTTGGGGGGTCTAGTTTGCAAAATGGGTCATTTGTGGGGGTTTCTACTGTTTAGGCACATCAGGGCTCTCCAAGCGCGACATGACACCCGCAGACCATTCCATCAAAGTCTGCATTTAAAAACGGTGCTCCTTCCCTTCCGAGCTCTGCCATGCGTCCAAATAGTGGTTCCCCCCCACATATGGGATATCAGCGTACTCAGGACAAATTGCACAATAGCTTTTGGGGTCCTATTTCTCCTGTTACCTTATAAAAATAAAAATGTGGGAGCAAAAAGATATTTTTGTGGAAAAAAATATGATATTTTTATTTTCACGGCTCTACGTTATAAACTTCTGTGAAGCACTTGGGGGTTCAAAGTGCTCACCACACATCTAGATAAGTTCCTTGGGGGGTCTAGTTTCCAAAATGGAGTCACTTGTGGGGGGTTTCTACTGTTTAGGCACATCAGGGCTCTCCAAACGTGACATGACACCCGCAACCATTCCATCAAAATCTCATTTGAAAAAGGCGCTCCTTCCCTTCCAGCTCTGCCATGCGTCAAAATAGTGGTTTACCCCCACATATGGGGTATCAGCATACTCAGGACAAATTGCACAATAACTTTTGGGATCCTGTTACCCTTTGGAAAATAACAATTGGGGGTGGAAAGATCATTTTTGTGGAAAAGATATGATTTTTTAATTTTACTGCTCTACGTTATAACCTTCTGTGAAGCCCTTGGGGGTTCAAAGCTCTCACTACACATTTAGATAAGTTACTTGGGGGGTCTAGTTTCCAAAATGGGGTCACTTGTGGGGGTTTCCACTGTTTAGGCACACAGGGACTCTCCAAATGCGACATGGCGTCCAATCTCAATTCCAGCCAAAAAAGTCAAATGGCGCTGCTTCCCTTCCAAGCTCTGCCATGCGCCCAAATAGTGGTTTACCCCCACATATGGGGTATCAGCGTACTCAGGACAAATTGCACATAACTTTTGGGGTCCTTTTACCCTTTGGGAAATAAAAATTGGGGTGGAAAGATCATTTTAGTGGAAAAGATATGATTTTTTTAATTTTACAGCTCTACGTTATAACCTTCTGTGAAGCCCTTGGGGTTCAAAGCTCTCACTACACATTTAGATAAGTTTACTTGGGGGGTCTAGTTTCCAAAATGGGGTCACTTGTGGGGGGTTTCCACTGTTTAGACACACAGGGACTCTCCAAATGCGACATGGCGTCCAATCTCAATTCCAGCCAAAAAAGTCAAATGGCGCTGCTTCCCTTCCGAGCTCTGCCATGCGCCCAAATAGTGGTTTACCCCACACATGGGGTATCGATGTACTCAGGAGAAATTGTACAACAAATATTGTGGTTCATTTTCTACTGATACCCTTGACAAAATTTTAAAAAATTGTGTTGAAAGAAAAATTTTTTGAAAAAAAGTTAAATGTTCATTTTTTCCTTCCACATTGCTTCAATTCTTGTGAAGTACCTAAAGGGTTAATAAACTTCTTGAATGTGGCTTTGAATACGTTGAGGGTGCAGTTTTTAGAATGGTGTCACTTTTGGGTATTTTCTGTCATATTGACCCCTCAAATTCACTTCAAATGTGAGGTGGCCCCTAAAAAAAATGATTTTGTAAATTTTGTTGGAAAAATGAGAAATTGCTGGTCAACTTTTAACACTTATAACTTCCTAACAACAAAAAAAAATTTTGGTTCCAAAATTGTGCTGATGTAAAGTAGACATGTGGGAAATGTTATTTATTAACTAATTTTTGTGACATATCTCTCGATTTAATGGCATAAAAATTAAAATTTTGAAAATTGCAAAATTTTCAAAATTTTTGCCATATTTCCGTTTTTTTCATAAATAAACGCAAGTTATATTGAAGAAATTTTACCACTATCATGAAGTACAATATGTCTCGAGAAAACAATCTCAGAATCCCCAAGATCCGTTGAAGCGTTCCAGAGTTATAACCTCATAAAGAGACAGTGGTCAGAAATGTAAAAATTGGCCTGGTCTTTAACCTACAAAATGGCTTGGTCGTTAAGGGGTTAATGCCACAATCCCCCAGATATCCAAGGATACATGTTTTTGGTTTCATGTCCAAATGTACATTAAACAACTCTGACCAATTTATCCACATCCTCCAAGCTTTGAGCACGACCAAAACTTATGTAATAGAGCAGCTTCTTCTCTACTACATCTCAGGCATTCATCTTCACTCCTCAACTACGTTTTTTTTCATCTTTGTCCTAGAAGCCCCTATGAATAAGTAACAACTGGGATCTTCTATGCGCTGTTTGATGATTTACCTAAAGCTTAAAAATTTTCAGATATCTGTCCCACCTCACCTTCCCACCTGGACTTAGTGAGTGCCATAGGATCTCCTAAAATTGCGTTTAATAGAGATTGATATATAAGAAATAAACTATTTTTATCTTTTTTTGCTTTGACAACATGGCCCAGTAACCTGTTGGTGGATACTCTAATTGGTTTTATATTATCCTAGGCCCTCAAGGCATGCCACAATAGTAAATACTTACAGAATTAAATGTTTTTTTTTTTTTTTATCTGAAAAGTTTGTTTTAAATGGAGAAAGGAAAAAATATTCCCCCCTATATATACGTGATGCAAATATCTCAACCCTTGTATTTTCCACCCCCCCAAATCCTTCCAAATGGTGTAATTCTCACAAGTGTGTTATTCCATAGAGGGGTGTGTTGAGAGTTCCCATAATTCTTTACAAGTCCACTATATCTTATGAATAAGTAACAGCATTGGGGCACTACAGAACCTATCCCTAAGGCCATCCGATTCCAAAAGGGCTAAAATATTAATGCACCCCCCCTCATAAATTTAACAACCAATGCCCCCGCTTCATTATTTTCCTCCAGAGCCCATCCCTTAAAATGTTTTATAGTTGAGAGGTCAGAGTATCTCCACGCATAAGGTAATGTCAATTCACCCTGATCCTTTGGTAATTCAAATTTGATTCTAGTTACTACTTTCTTCCACACTAAATCTCTAAAAATGTTATGCATTTTTTTAACCAGTGTTAAGGAATCCACACTGGGGAATTATGTAAAATGTAAAGGATAGATGGCATAAGGCACATTTTGACTAGATTAGTTCTCCCAAGTGGTGACAATAGTAATTTTCCCCAAGTTCCCACCTTCCTTGATTTTACTATTAAAGGGCCAAGATTCAGTGACGTAATCATTCACTTTAGTTACTTGAATACCTAAATATTTTTATTATTACTATTGGGATTTTTGAGAAACTTCCCACTTGAAGATTGTCATTATTTCCTAAAGAATAAAGCCGACTTTCCCCAATTTATTTTTAATCCCGAGAATACAATGAACCTAGCAATTGTGCCATAAACTTCTGAAGAGATGCAGATATATTCCCCCACAAACAGTGTTATCTGTGTGTAATGCTATCCACTCCTCTCCGTCCATAAGCAAAACGTCTCATCTCCTGGTGCTGTCTAATGCATGCTAATGGCTCTATTGCTATAGCAAAAAGGAGAGGTGACAATGGGCAGCCCTGCCTTGTTCCCCTGAACAGATTGACACTTTCCGAGGTTTTGCCATTAGCCCTTACCTTTTGCTAATGGGTTTTTATGTAACAACTGTACCCACTCTGCAAAAAATCGGCTTTGGCCCTATATTTCAGTCTCTCACATGTATCCTCACTCCACACTATCAAATGCCTTTGTGACATCCAAGGAAAGCACTGCCTTACCCCCAGGGTCGGATTGTACTGCCTGTAGATGTAAAAATGGTGTACGTAAAATTAATGGCATTTGCTCTGGATGGCATGAAGCCGGCCTGATCTGTGTGAACTACTGTTGTAATAACAGCTCAACCTATGCACCAGTATTTTAGCTAATATTTTTCTGTTAGTTGATAAAATAATAATAATAGTCTCTAAGAATCTGGCAATCTATCTTTCCCTCCTTAGGCAATACCACCATTGTAGCTTCATATAGTGACTTTGGTAACTCTCCCTCATTTAATGCCCATTAATCATTTCTAAGTAATGAGTTGTCATTTTCTTCCTGAAATGTTTTTAAATTTTCTATCATAGACCATCTGTCCTGATGCTTTGTCACTTGACATGCTTCCTATTGCTTTTTGTATTTCTTCTATGGTGACTGTGTTTCTAAAAAAAATAAATAAATAAATAAAAAAATCTTGTCATCCTCGCTCAAGCTTGGTATGTGAATCCATTTGTAGGTATTCCCTTAGTTCCTCTTGTGTATACTCCACCCCAGCTGAATATAACTTCATGTAGAACTCTGATAAAACCTGTAGGATATCTGACGTCTGAGTATGTATTCTATCCATGTTAACTTTCAACGTGTGTATATGCGTTTTTTTTCTTTTGAGCTTGAGCCAATTAGGCTAATCTTCCTGTGGTCTCCCCCTCATAGAATGGTTTTAAAAACCTTTTATTATCCACCTGTTCTTTCTGATGTGCTTTTTTAATTGTTTTTGGGCCTCCTTCCAATTTTCCACTCTATTGTCTTGTATAACCCAGCCCTCAGTTTCTCGAACTGTCTTCCAAGATCTTCCTTTTTTTTCCTTGACTTCTCTTTTGCCATATTAATTTATCTAATTTGGATTCCCCTCAAAGGCTTTCTTCGTATCCCAAACTATACTACTATAATCCGTGCCAGAGTTAAAGTAAAAAAAAAATCCTTAATCTTTTTATTAGCCCAATTAATTATCCTGAGCCAGAATGGGTTAAGTTTCCACCCACCCTGTTTTCTAGCGCTTCCTGGAGCCACCTGTATCTGCAACCTAAGTGGAGAATGATCTGTTTGGGATCTAGGTTGATATTCAAATGTTGTGACCATTGAAATCATTTGAGCAATGTCTGTACTCTATAATGAATGATAAGTTGATACACATGAGTATACCCAGTCTGGAAACTTTAACTTCAATACATCCACCAGTCCCACCTCTGTAATTAACCTTCCAAAAGGGGATATTATTCCTTCCCCCCCCCCCCCCAACCCCCTGGAAATGTGTCCATACTGGGAGCACTGAAGTTATTAAAGTCTCCTATAATCACCATTGGCAGCTCTGGCCATCCTGTTACTTTATTTGAAAATTTATCTTAATGGTACTTTTGAATACAGAGGGGAAATGTGAAGGACAACAATTATAGATTCAGAATGTACTATTTTCTACTTGACTCCAACAAATCGACCCTCTGAGTCCTTGAAGGAATCTATTTCTGCAAACAGATTGTTTATATGTACAATTAAGCTGACCCCCCCCCCCCAGAGTAACTAGTATGAAATGAGTGCAAGCCGTACCCCCACCCAAGATCTGTGTATCAGGTTAACCGTATCCTTTGTTAAATGAGTTTCTTGCAGCCCTATAATTGCTGTGAATTTTTTTCAGATAATGTACTGCAAACCTCTTTGAGCTGCTATTTAACCCTCGTACATTTCATGAGACAAAATCAACCGCAGTCCCCATTTTTATCATCCAAATGTTTGATTGTGGCAACCGTTCTTTTATCTCTACTGACTTACAAACCTCCTTGTTCCTGCACCTAGACATACCAAACACCCCTTCTCTTCGCCCCAAACTGTAAACCACCAAACTTTTACTTCTGTATCCTAAAACTCTACCCTTGTTACTGAGTATTGGGGATCAAGTAGATCCATAGCCATTAAGTGAATCCTCTTGCAGCAAAGCATTCTTAATATTAAATCACCTGTCTTTTGAGATCCTGTTGCACTTCAAACAGTAAACAATAAGAGGTGAGGAAAAATATCAATATACATATTAGAGAAACTTTTCCAGTCTCATTTTTATTCTCTGGCAATAATCATATGACCTATAATCTGCCACTGACTATTTAAAGGAATCTGTCACCCTAAATTGGCGGGATATTTAAATGATGGCAGTCAGGTCAGATGGGCGGTGTTTTTGTTACTTGCCTTAACATGTTGTTCGCCGCTGTCTCCATTATTTCTGGGAATTGTAGTCGTTGCCCTCCATATAACGCGCCTGCGCATTGCAATCTGCGGGCAAAGCATACTGCGCGTGCGCAATTCAAGATTGGCTTAGTCCAGGACCCATAGAATCTTAGAATGGTAGAGTTGGAAGGGACCTCCTGGGCCATCTTGTCCATCCGACTGCTCAAAGCAGGATTCACTCAATCATACCAGACATATCTATCGAGCCTCTGTTTTGAAGACTTCTATTTGAAGGAGAACTCACCACCTCTCGTGGCAGCCTGTTCCACTCAGGGATTTACTGTCAAAGTTTTTTCTATAATCCAATCTGTCTCCTCCCATTCAGTTTCATCCCATTACTTCTAGTCTTTCCTTGTGCAAATAAGAATAAAGATGATCCTTCTACAATATGACAGCCTTTGAGATGCTGTATTTGTAGACAGCTACGAATCTTCTCTTTTGCAAGCTAAACATTTCCCAAAACCTGCAACCGTTCCTCATAGGACATGGTTTGCAGACCAGTCACCGTTCTGGTCGCTCTTCTCTGAACTTTCTCCGTTTTTTTTTTTTGTTTTTTTTAATGTGGTGCCCCAACTGGACACAGTATTCCGGATGAGGTCTGACCAAAGAGTAGTAGAGGGCAATAATGACTTCATGTGATCTAGACTGTATGCTCTGTTAATGCATCCCAGAATTGTATTTGCCTTTGTTGGTGCTGAATATCACTGACTCCTGTTTAGTCTGTGATCTATTAGTTAACCCAATCTTTCACATGGGCTGTTGCTTAGCCTTATTCCTCCCATTTTGTATATAGTATGCTTTTTAAAATTTTTATTGCCCAGATTTAGTACTATGTATTTTTTACCTGTTTAAAAACCATTCTGTTAGTTGCTGCCCACTTCTCCAGTTTATTTATCTTTTTGAATTCTCTCTTCTCTAGTTTTGGCTTTTCCTCCTAGTTTTGTCATCAGCTAATTTAATCAGCTTACCCTCAATTCCTTCATCTAAGTCTGTGTTTCCCAAACTACAGTCCTCAATGCCCCCACTGGTCATGTTTTCAGGATTTCCATAGTGTTGCACAGTGAGAGAATTCCTGATGCCATGATACTTTCACCATCTGTGCAATACAAATGAAATCCTGAAAACATGACCCGTGGGGGCCGCGAGGACTGGAGTTTTGGAAACGCTTATCTAAATCATTGATAAAGATATTAAGCAATATAGGGTCCAGGATAGAGCCGTGTGGCACCCCACTTGAGACCTTCTTCCATCTGGATGTGCAGCCATTTACGACCACTCTTTGGTCCGATTACTAATCCAATTATGAATGCACCTAACAGTTGTCTTGTCCATTCCATACTTAGTAATTTTTTCAATAAGGATTGTCTGAGAGGCTTTGCTGAAGTCAAGATATACTATATCAACAGCATTTCCCTGATCCACCCAGTCAGTGAGTCTGTAAATGAAGGAAATTAAGTTAGTCTGACATGACTTATTAGTTAGAAACCCATGCTGATTCTGGTTAATCACTTAATTCTTATCCAGGTACTTGCATACATCTTTAATAATTTATTCAAAGATCTTTTCTGGTTATAGAAGTCAGACTCAACCAGCCTATAGTTCTTTGGGTCCACCTTCTTCCCCTTTTTGAAGATGGGAACAACATTTGCTCTTCTCTAGTCTTCTGGGACTTCTCCTGTCTCCAAGAATTTTGAAATTATGTAGAGTTCCCAAAATTTCTTTTAACTCCTTCAGTACTCTAAGGTGTAATTCATCTGGGCCTGGAGACTTAGTTCATTTAGGTTAGCTGAGTGTTGCCTCGCTATTTTTCTGTTTACAGATATTCTGGTTTCTTCTATTCCCTTAAAAGGACAGTAAAAATCAGTTGATGTTACATTTCCTTTCTGAGAAAAACAGATGTAAAATAGGAATGTAAAAGTTTTGGTTTATCAACATCCTGTCTTACCACTTCATCATTTTCATCCTGCAAAAATCCTATAGTATCTTTGACTTTTTTTACTTATGACATATCCCCAAAATCAATCCATTTAGTTATTTTTTTGTTTTTTGCTTTTTTTTTGTTTTCTTTTGACAATCTTGCAAGCCTTAATTCATTGTCGGCTCTAGCTAATCTGATTTGTGCCCTGCAGGTTCTGCAGACAGCATTATATTCTTCTTTAGATATTCCTCCCTCTTTCCATTTGATAAACACTTCATTCTTCCTTTTTTTTAGCATGTGTTTAAGTTCTGTGTTCATCCATCCTGATTTCTGTAATTGCTTCCTATTTCTTCCCTCTTCTTGGAATTAATGATTGTGCTTTTAAGGTACTGCCACACTAAGCTATCCCGCTAGCGATCTCGTTAGCGTTGCATACTAATGAGATCGCTAGCGGGATTGTTTCTATATCGCTAAGTGCGGCCACATTTAGCGATACAGTTAACGACGCTATCGCCGTTAGCGATCTTCTTAACGACTTTAGCGGTACAAAAGTACCGCTAAATCGCTAAGAAAAGGTGCCACACTAGCGATATATACTTACCCAGCGGGAGAGCCAGCGATGAAATAGGGTCCGGAACGATTCCAGCGACGAGCGAGATCACAGCAGGAAGCTCGTCGCTGGAAGCTGCCGCACTGAATAGATAGCTAACGGGATCGCTAAATAGTGACGTTTTTTAGCGATCCGTTAGCGATATTGTTTAGTGTGGCATACCCTTTAGAATCTCGTCTTCAAGATTTCCCATCCTTCCTGGAATTTTTTGTTAAGAATATCCAGCCATTGAATCCCTCCGATTCTGAGTCTCTTAAATTCTGCCGTTCTGAAATCTAACCTTGACATCTGAGTCTACACAGGTCTTCCTCCTCTAGTTAACCAAAATTCTAAAATGGCATGGTCTCTAGCTCCTAGGTCCCAGTCGCTCTTAATTCCTCAACCATTTCCTCCCTGTTTATAAGGATTAGAACCAAGGTGGCAGATCCCCTTGTTTTCTCCTTTACCTTTTGGAAGATAAAGTTGTCAGCTAGAGAGGATAAGAATTTGCTTGACCTATTAGTTTTGCCTGGGTGATTCCCAACAAATGTCTGGATAGTTAAAATCTCCCATGACAACTATATCATATTTTTTGGAGAACTTGGCCATTTGATGCATAGTTCCTCTGTGTGGCCCAGCTATGCAGGCACACATAAAATCCAGGAGAGTGCACAGGAAGTAATCGCAACGCTTGATATGCATTCACTGCCACTCACTCTTTCAGACACACCCATCTGAGGTATAAGAGAGAGTGACACGTAGCAGACAGAGTTCAGTTTGAGTGAGTGTTCCGTTGGATTTCAGTCAGTTTCCTGTCTTCAGACAGTGCAGTTCAGTGCCAGTTCAGTCTGGACTTGGAGAGGAGAGAGGACTGAATCCTCGCAGAGCTAGCGTAGCTCACCTGACAAAGAAGTGGAGGCTAGTATGGGTGAAGTGAATCATCCTAGCCTAGTCAGAGCTACCCTTAATCAGTACCTCAGCAGAAGCTGAAGCAAGGAGGATACTGAGATCTGCTCAGCGAGCTCTGGAGAAAGCCGACATTTCCATCAAAAGCTACAAGTGCTTATGCTACGAGCGAGAGAAGGGCGCAGTGGAGAAGGACAGAAGTGCTTCAGGTACCAGATTACCTGCACTAATTCACCGGACACCAGAGTCCGAGGCATTGCTAGAGCTTCATGCTTAGTGATAAGAAAACCGGAGGCTTTCTGGACTACAGGTCGCAGAAGGCAGCTCAAAGTGTCGATACGTAACTGGAGTCAGGAGAACAGGAGTCTAGCGGGACGCTGCAGAAATAGACTTAGTTCTACCACTGAAAAGGCTCTACCACTATGTCGGCCGGCGCAGTTGCTATTGAAAGAGTTAACTTCGCTTCACGCAAGATTGGACTCAGATACATATTGAAGTTAAGGAGGCCTCTAACCTGCTCAGCGGTTACCCGAATGTGCATTCTCCACCCCGACCAGCTCCCCGGGATCTGCTTGAACCATCTACCAGTAAAGGTATGAAAAGAAGCTGCATTGTGTGTGACTGAATTCTTATCTACACCCTGCACCATCACCATAGACTTCCAGGGACCAGTCTCACCTGTGGGAGACTTACCACCCAGCTGCCCCCATAACATCCCCTGTGAAGATCCTAATAGCAGCGCTGGTCCAATTAACCAGATACCACAGGTGGCGTCACAAACTACCTATCCTAATAATCCCCTGTAAATATCCTCCAACGCTTGACTGCCAGGGCCACGGACCGAGTCCCGCTGCCAGTGACAACTCCCATAGACTTCTATGGGCTCGGCTCCGAGTACCCCATAGCCCTGGTATCCACAATTGTGGGGCGAGTCACCTCCATATCTTCAGTTTGCACAGGCAGCCTGTAATAAACTCCTACAATGGTGTCCTTTCCACTGTTCTGTCCTTGTATTTTTACCCTTACATGGTAACCTAGTTAGCAAGGCCGAAATAAGACATTTGTCCATCCAGTTCAGCCTATATTCCATCAGAATAAATCCTCAGATCTACGTGTTAATGAACCTAATAACTGAAAGATACAATGTTGCCTGGTACTGGCTGCTCCAGGTAAGTTTACCATTAACTACGATCCCCCAAGTCCTTCTCCATGTCAGATTTACCCAGTGGTTTCACATTCAGTGTGTAATGGTGATATTGATTCCTTCTTCCCATGTGTATAACCTTACATTTACCATTGTTAAAGGCCATCTACCAACTTTTGGCTTAATTTTCAAACTTATCCAGATCCATCTGTAGCAGAATACTATCTTCTCTTGTATTGACTGTTTACATAGTTTTGTATCATCTGCAAATATTGATATTTTCCTATGTAAACCTTCTACCAGGCCATTAATAAACGTTGAAGAGAATAGGGTTAGTCCAAACACCGACCCCTGCGGTACCCCACTGGTCACAGCACCCCAGTTAGAGAATATACCATTTATAACCACCCACTATCACTAAGCCAGTTACTTGCCAATTTACACACATTTTCCCCCAGACCCAGCATTCTAATTTGTGTTCCAACCTCTTGTGTGGCACGGTATCAAACGCTTTGGAAAATCAAGATCTACCACATCCGATGACTCGCCTTGGTCCAGTCTGTAGTTTACCTCTTCCTAAAAACTGATTAGATTGGTGTGACAGGAGCAATTCCTCATAAACCCATGCTGATCTGGAGTTACACAGTTATTCTCACTGAAATAACCCTGAATAACATCCCTCAGAAACCCTTCACATATTTTTACCAAACATTGAAGTTATACTTAGTGGCCTATAATTTCCAGGTTCACTTTTAGAGCCCTTTTTGAATATTGGTACCATATTTGCTATGTGCCAGTCCTGTGGAACAGATGCCTGTTGCTATAGAGTTCCTAAATATAAGAAATAATGGTTTGTCTATTACAATACTTAGTTCTTAGTACTCATGGGTGTATGACATCCAGACCCGGAGATTTACCTATTTTAATCTTGTTTAGCTGTTTTCACACCTTCTTGAGTTAAGGTACTGTCACACTAAGCGAGATCGCTAACTCGTCACTGATTTTATGACGCAGTAGCGATCTCGTTAGTGACGCAGCTGTGTGACATGTAGGGCGATGTGGACCCCGCTGCGATGTCGCTGATCGCTCATGAAGGTTGAGCCGTTTTTTGGTCATTGGTGTCCCGCTGGTGATCCTGAATTGCTGAGTGTGACGAACGACTTTACCAGCATCGCAGGTGGGACTAGGTTTTCCCAACGACCGTAGAGGTAGTTATACAGATCGCTGATCTCTGCTGAAATCTTTGTGTTTGGAATCTAACTAGCGATCGCACCAGCGATCTCGCCAGATCGTGTCCTTGTCGTGATCGCTGGTGTGATCGCTAAGTGTGACAGTGCCTTTAGATTGGTGACCCTTAATATAGGATTTTCTTTGTCTCTTGGCATTTCACCTAGCATTTAATTTTCCACTGTGGATACCGTGGAAAAGAAGGTATTTAATAAGTAGTGTTGAGCGATAGTGCTCGATATCTAAAAATATCGTATCGAAATTGTATCGCCGATAGCACTAATATCGTCGATATCCGATTTCGATACCGGAAGTCCAATGTAAGTCTATGGGAACAAAATATCGCAACTAAAAAAAACCTTTATTTCCTTGTAAACACTAAATATACACACATAGAATATATATGTATATGTGTATATGTGTATGTATATATATATATATATAATATAATAAAAATATATATAATATATATATATATATATAGTTTATACGCTTCTACATAGTAAAATATCCTCTGATTCAATTGCCGGGTAAAGCCGGCTTCTGTGAAAAGACAGAAGCACCCGACATGAAATGACACTTGGTGTACATAGGGTTAACCATGTCTTTTCATGTCGTTTGCAATCTGATTTGCACAAACAATTACATCAGTCTATGTGTGCAAAATTTCACACCTGTAGGGGTTAATTAAAGGTGTAAATTCGTTGTAAAAAAAACCCGACTTTTTTGCTACGAATTTACACCTTTAATTAACCCCTACAGGTGTGAAATTTTGCACACTTACACTCATGTAATTGTTTGTGCAAATCAGATATCAAACTACATGAAAAGACATGGTTAACTCTATGTAAACCAAGTGTCATTTCATGTCGGGTTCTGCATTTTCACAAAAGCCGGCAATTGAATTAGCGGCTATTATACTATGTAGAAGTGTAATGAACTATATGTGTGTATGTGTGTATGTTATATATATATATGGTCACAAATTCAATGACATGTGTGGTGTATATATGTATGTGTATATATATGTATATGTATATATATATATATATATAGTGTAAAATTGCTGAAAAAAAATGCGTGGGCTCCCGCCCTATTTAAGCAACCAGACAGACAAAGCCAGTGAGTGGGGCAGATAATAGCCCAGAGAGGGACCATTATTTTTGGCCCCCCCCGGCTACTAACATCTGCCCCCAGACACCCCAGAAAGGGCAAATCTCTAATTAGATTTGCCCTTTCTGGCACTTTGCCCGTCTATTCCCATTGCCCTGTAGCGGTGGCGAATGGGTTAATAAGGGGTTAAAATGACCTTGCAATTGAAAGGTCACTTTAAGCCAGGTTAATAATTGAGAGCTGTCAGACAACTATCAATTATTAATCCTATTGTATGAAAGAAAAATCAAACACACACACTTTAATAAAAAAGAAGTTTAATGAAATAATCAGTTTTTGACCATATTTTATTTACCTGCTAAAACCATTTCCTGTAATAAAAATAAAATAATAAAGCAAAATTATTCTTACCAATCCGATGTACAGTCAGGTCCCACGGTGTAATCCATCAGAAAGGGTTAATGTTTACTGCAGGGACCGCAGCTAATGCTGCAGCCTCACAGTAAACCCCCAAATGAATGAGTTCCTCTCCTGGCTGACAGGAGAGGAAGTGGAAAGCTTAATTGATTGCTTTTCACTTCAGGTCAGCCAGGGACACAATCAGTGACGTCAGAGGGAACTGGTTAACAAAAATAGGGGATCCCCTCGAAAAAAAATGGCGTGGGGTCCCCCCTATTTTTGTTAACCAGCCAGATGAAGCAGACCGCTGAGGCCTGGATTTTCAGGCTGTTAAGGAGCCAAGATCCATGGACCTTGCCAGCCTGATAATACCAGGCCACAGCAGTCTGCATATCTTGGCTGATTAACAAAAATAGGGGATCCCCTCGAAAAAAATTGGCGTGGGGTCCCCCCTATTTTTGTTAACCAGCCAGATGAAGCAGACCGCTGAGGCCTGGTTTTTCAGGCTGGTAAGGATCCAATATCCATGGACCTTGCAAGCCTGATAATACCAGGCCACAGCAGTCTGCTTAGCTTGGCTGGTTAACAAAAATAGGGGATCCCCTTGAAAAAAAAAAAAACGGCGTAGGGGTCCCCCTATTTTTGTTAACCAGCCAAGTAAAATGCAGACTGCTGCGGCCTGGTATTAAAAGACTGTCAAGGCCCATGGATTTTGGCCCTCAACAGCCTGATAATACCAGGCTACAGCAGCCCCACATTTGGCGCATCAAAAGATGTGCCAATTGTGGCACTTTACCCGGCTCTTCCCACTTGCCCTGTAGCGGTGGCAAGCGGGGTAATAAGGGGTTAATGTCACCGTTGATTGCACGGTGACAATAAGCCCGGTTAATAATGGAGAGGCGTCAATAAGACACCGATCCATTATTAATCCCAAAGTTATTAAATGCATAAAAAAAGACAAAGCAAGAAAAAAGTCTTTTAATGAAATAAAAGAGACAACACACTTTTCATTTCTTTTATTGTACTCTCATTCCTGCGACGCCATCGATCTCCTGTAAAAAAAGAAAAAAAAAAAAACCAACAGTATACCACCTGTCCGACGCAGTCCATAGTAACGACAGTCCCACGACGATCCAGCTCTGCTACATCGCAATGACAGGCAGAGCCTGTCATCGCGACGCAGCACAGCTGATTACCTGCTTCCCCGGCGGTGACGTCATCGGACTGACTGCTTTACGGCCGGGATTACCCAGCAGTCACTGCAGTTATCGTGAGAAACTGCATGTGACCGCCGGGGAGAAGAGGATGGCGGCCATGAAGCAGTCCAGGACGTGACCACCGGAGATCTTCTGCCAGGTAAGTGCCGCTGACTCCTGACAGACCCGACCGACGGACACTGACAGTGACAGACCCGACCGACGGACACAGACAGTGACAGTGACAAATCCGATTCCGGTATTCGATAAGACGAAAATATCTAAACAAATTATCGAAAGGCCGATAGAGCTAATATCGGCCGATAGCCAATATTTGCATTATCGTATCGCTCAACACTATTAATAAGCTTTTTCCTCGTCATTTACAACCATTCTTTCCTCACAATTTTTTTTAAGGGGACTACACGTATGATTGTTTCTTTTGCTATTGACATAGTTGAACAGTTTGGGATCAGTTTCACTCTCCTTAGCATTGTGATTGTTTCCTTTTTGGCAGCTTTAAATTAATTTTTTTTTTTTAAGCATTTTTCTCCCTATGTTTTTCTGAGCTCCAACAGTGCCATCCTGATTTAGTATTTTAAATGTTTTTTTTTTTTTGTTAATTGCCCCTTTTACTGCTTTGTTTAGCCACATTTGGGTTTTCCAATTTCTTGTCCTTTAATTCCCACAAAGTATAAACTGCTTACAGGGCCTATTTAGGATTTTCTTTAACATTTCCCACTTATCTGTATTCCTATTTCTAAGGACATTGTCCCAGTAAACCATATTAAGGGCATCTCTAAGCTGGTCAAACTTTGCCTTTCTAAAGTTCTGTGTTTTTGTGACTCCCTTACAAGTTCCCCTAGTGAAAGACAAGTGAAACTGTACAATATTGTGGTCGCTATTTCCTAGATGCTGGACGACCTGCAGACTTGTTCTGTTAGGTCTAAAAGTGCTGCTCCTCTGGGTTCTGCATCAACTGTGAAAGATTATTGTCTGAAACCTGTTGCCTTTATCTATAAAAAAGATAGGGAGCTCTTTGTATAGATTATTTTCAGGAACAGCGCAGTCATCTCCTACATCCACTATTGGGGTGTGTCACTAAGTTGTAATCGAGGTTACCTGGTTAGGGGCCCACTCAGAAGCTTTGCCCCCCCATCCCAAACCCTAGCTATGCCTCTGCCTACAATGGTGTCCTTTCCATTGTTCTCTCCTTGTATTCTTAGTTTCCACAGAACTCCCAGTCTCTGAAGCGTCAATCTCTGTGCAGATATACGCTTTTCTAACATACAATGTGACACCTCCTCCTCGTTTATAAAGTCTGTTTCTTCCAGATAAGTTGTATCCTTCTAGCCTTGTATTCCAATCGTGTATCGTCCCACCAAGTCTGTGATTCCAATGACATCTTATTTCTTTTCCTGCGTTAGTAGTTCCAATTCTCCTTGTTTGTTGCCCATGCTTGTGCATTCGTATAGAAACACTTTAGTTTGATTGGTTTCTTTTTCTCCAATATTTTTTTTTTGTCTTTGTTCTTCCCTTCCACTTCTAATAGTGTATTTCTCAGGTGTATGGCTTTTTCTGGCATTTTGCTTCAGTTCCCACATTGTTCTAGTTAAAGCTCTCCTGATGAGTGTAGCAAAGCAACTCAAATACGTGTTTTCCAGTCTTCGTAAGGTGCACTTCATCTCTAGCAAGTAGTCCATCGTATAGGTAATTCACTCCGTGATCCAGAAATCCAAATCCTTGCTGATGGCATCGACATAGCCAGTTCACCTGCAGAATATTTTTTCCATCTCTTTCCATTTTGCTTATCGACTTTGGGGGGCAGCCACAAATGGACAAACAATTTTTAGGTTATCCTCTTGGCTTCAAGACAAATGGCTTTTCAATTGAACTCTCCTCAGTTTTCTGGGGACTCTGCTAACAGAGTACCCCAGTCCAATTTTAAGTCTGACAAAAAAAATGGCACAATGCCAAGTGACTCCAACTTTTGCAGGCTGGGAACACTTCTGTGCGCATCCATAACTCAGGCTTGCAGTGTTGCTTTGTCTGTGAATGTCTAATTCTGTGATCTCTAAATGTGACCAAAAGCATTTAAGAAATTTTGTAACTTGAACACACAGGGTTTTGTGGTCTGTGAACATTTGAGATCTGTAAAACTGCTAAACCACTTTTAGAAGGCCTCCATAGGTCAGATGTGCAGTGT
Source organism: Oophaga sylvatica (assembly GCA_033576555.1). Lineage (NCBI taxonomy): Eukaryota > Metazoa > Chordata > Amphibia > Anura > Dendrobatidae > Oophaga > Oophaga sylvatica. The sequence continues at coordinate 7,450 of JARQOD010009025.1, read as the reverse complement.
TTTTGTTTGTGAATATTTCTGTGTCTGTAAAGGTGAGCCCCCCACCCCAGCACTCTAATATGTGGAGTGATATGGCCCCCAATCACCTCCTCTTCAACACCTCCACCTTCTCTCAGTAAATGCGTCTCCTGAAGGCAGATCACATTCAGACTCCTCTTCCTAAGATTCTATAATCGCCGTTCTGTGTTCCATCTGAAAGTTCTTTTATATTCCAGCTAAGGACTTTAATTCTATCCCCATCATATGAACCCATGTGTACAAAACACCCCCTTAAAATGTTTTCTTGTGTGTGTGTGTTGTGTGTGTGTGTGTGTGTGTAATATATATATGATTATATAAATATATATATATATATATATATATATATATATATATATATATATAATTATATATTTTTTATATTTATTTATATTTTTTTTTTTTTTTAGAACCTTTTTTAAACTATAAACTTCAACCCACCCCTCCCTTCTCCCACCCCAATATTTATACACACCGTAAAACACAACCATATCTTTGGTATATTGCTCCTCTTACCAGAGTGGGTAACCCTGCTTCTAGCTACCCTCTCAACATTACCTCTAAACCACTATCTAACTATAACACCCCCACAGCTCTTCTGCATGTATATAACATTATTGCAATTACTCCCTCCGTAGTCCGTATCCGCTATTGAACAGGAACCAGCAGCATCTTTTCAACTTTCATCTTCTCTCTTCCCTCTTTCCATTTCAGCCTTAAGCTTCTTGATATTTAAGTCCAGCCATTTAGTGGCCTCTTTCATTGTTAGAAAAACATGAACAGCTCCCAGGGCTACAACCCTGAGCTTTGCTGGGTACAAAGTAGAATAGATCAAGCCCACGTCTCTCAATCTCTTTACTGCTCCGTATCTCAGCCTCAGCTTTTGCACCTCAGCTGAGTAATTAGGTAACTAGAGATTTTTTTTTTTTTTGGCCCATTAATGCACATATCAGCCACTCTTGCTTTCCTCAATATGTCTCCTAATTAAGGATAGTAGGAGGGGTGATCCCGGCAGGAGGAGTCTCATGGGGACACGGTGGGCCCTTTCCACCGCAAACAGCTTGGTCAGGTTATCAGCACCAATTTTATTGTGGAGCCATTCTTAAATAAACTTTGTAGGATTTGTCCCTTCAGCCTTTTCAGGGATGCCCACTAGCCTCACACTATTCCTCCTATAGCGAATTATTATTTTTTTTTTAATCAGCCAGAGTGGCACACATTTGCAGACATTATGTGGGACTTCTGCATCTTAGAAAGTTGATCCTCCAGCACACTCACTCTTTCCTCCACTGCCCCCACTCTACCATCAACTTTATGGCTGCCTTCATCTTAGTCACCTCTTCTTTAACCCCATCCACTGTTTGTGTGAGGGCGTTGGTGCAGTCTTGCAGAATCTGACTAGATCATAAATATCCTGCAGCTGTGCTCCCCTACTAAGGGCTGATGGTCCACACTTCACCTGCCTGCCAACCCCCCCCCCCCCCAGCATTTTCCTCCCCCTCTAACCCCTCCTGTACCGTATCTTCCTCTGTGCCTTCTCCCTACTCTTTCCCCTTCTTTCCGGTTTCCTCCCCTCTCACCTTGCCCATCTCCTCTGCTCCTTCCACCCATGCATATTTCAAGCCATCTTGAGCCCAGCTCCCCACTCCTGCCTTAGCATCCTGCTGCCTTTTCTGCACCATCTCGGCAGCTCCCTGCAGCACCACTCTTCAGGACCAGCTTCTACTACCCTCCTCCCCTGCATGGGATATTACAGGCTCTCAGGAGGGACTTGTTGCAGGATTAATGAAAAATGGCAGTGCAGGAGCTCCAGAAGCCGTCCGTTCACATCAACTGCTAGGCCATGCCCCCTTTTTGTTATCTTTAAAGATTAAAAATAATGGTCGATCAATGACTGTACTTAATTCCTGCAGTATTTGGGGGTGTATCCCAACCGGGCCCAGGGATTTGTCAACTTTGGTGATTTTTGATGCCGCCGTACTTCCTGCTGGGTTAAGCAGATGACATTTAATGGAGAATTTCTTACCATTGATCATGGGATTTTCTTGTGTAAATACTGTTGAAAAAATGTCATTAAGCATATTGGCTTTTCCCTCATCCTCATTCACCATTTCACCCAGACTTTTTTTTAAGGGGGCCAACACTATCATTTTTTACTTATTTGTGTAGTTAAAGAATATTTTGGGATTGTTTTTACTTTCTCTGGCAATGAGTCTGTCTCAATCTTTGCAGCCTTGATTTGCATTTTACAGAATTTAATTTTCTGTATTTAATGCCTCATCACTACCTGCTTGCTTTAATTTAAATACTTTCTTTTTGTCACTTATTGCGCCCCTTACAGCTCTATTTAGCCATAGTTTCATCCTATTTCTAGCAGGTTTATTCCCATATGGTATATACTGTAGACTGTGCACGGGTCCTATTCAGGATGCTAATAAACGCCTCCCCTTTTTCCTTGTGTACTTTTATGTCTCAGGAGATCATCCCAGTTTATTGCACTAAGATCATCTCTCATCTGTTGGAAATTTGCCTTCCTGAAGTTTAGTGTCCTTGTAACCCCTCTTCTACACCTCTTATTACAGGATACATAAACTTATTATTTTGTGATCACTATTACCCCAAGTGACCCCCAACCCTTATATTTGATGTGGTCTGGCCTGTTGGTTAATATTGGGTCTAGCAGTGCCCCTCTTGTTAGGTTCTGAAGTAGTTGTGAAAGGTAACTGTCTTGGTTATCAAAAACCTATTACCTTTGCTGGAACTGCAGGTTTCAGTTCCCCAATGTATTTCAGGTAGTTGAAGTCCCCCATAATAATTACTTCTCCTTGAGTCACTGCTTCATATATTTGCTTTACGACGATATTCTCTGTTGCTTCCATTATTTTTATCCCCACCCTCAGGAACTGTACATTTCCATTAGATTCACATATATTATCACTCAAGATGGGTTTTAAGGATGATTTTACATAAACACACCCCCTCTTGCTTATTTGTATGGTCACTTCTATATACAGACTATAGCCCTGTAAATTAACAGCCCAGTCAAGGCTCTGGTCCAGCCACGTCTCTGATAATCCCACCATGTCATAATTATGTTATAACAGAGTTAATTCTAACTGCTACATTTTGTTGGTGAGGCGTCTGGCATTAGTATACATGTACTTTATGTATCTCTCATTACCTCTATTCTATAAAATCTTAACTGTTCTAACCCCACCCCCACCCAATCCCAATTTAATTATTTGTGCCCAGGACTCTACAGTATCTTCCCCTTCTGTAAAATTAATACCCTCCCCCCTAGTCCCTAGATTAAAGACTCCTCCAACCTTCTATCCATTTTCTCCCAGCACAGCTGCTCCCTCACCATTTGAGGTGCAGCCCATCCCTAGCGAAGAACCTGTAGGCAACTGAGAAGTTGTCCAGGAGCCCAAACCCTCCTTCCTACACCAATTCCTGAGCCACTTATTAACTTCCCTAATCTCCCATTGCCTCTCAGGGTACTACAGGCAGTGTTTCAGAGAATACCACCTTGGAAGTCCTTGCTGTAAGCTTGTGGCCTAATTACCTGAAATCATCTTTAAGGACCTTCCACCTACCTCTAACTTTGCCAATGTGCACCATGACCGCTGGGTCCTCACCAGCCCCTCCCAATCTGTCGACTCAATCAGCAATGTTTTTGACTTGAGCGCCATGTAGGAGCACACTGGTCGACATGCCCTTCTTTGACAGATTGCTGTATATGTTCCCCCTAATAATTGAGTACCCCACTACCAGCACCTGTCTGGCCTACCCTTCTCTCGCCCCCTTACTGGAGTAGAGTTTCCTCCAGCTTTCAGAGGACATGCCTTTCTGCAGCAGTGCTACCCCTGTAATGGCATTCCCCTCATCTGCCAACTTATTGGAGTGTGGCAGATCAGGACTAGCCTCCCTGGTGCTCTTCCCTCTACCCCACTGAGTCGCACTTAGTACCAGGGCAATGGGGTACTCGGCACCGAGCCCATGGAAATCTATGGGAGTTGTCACTGGTGGCGGTGGCTCGGTCCTGGCCCTGGGCGCTCATACAATGGGGGATATTTACAGGGGATTATTAGGATAGGTAGTTCGTGACGCCACCTGTGGTATCTGGTTATTTGGACCAGCGCTGCTATAAGGACTTTCACAGGGGATGTTATGGGGCAGCTTGGTAGTAAGTCTCCCACAGGTGAGACGGGTCCCTGGAAGTCTATGGTGATGAAACAGGGTGTAGATAATAATTCAGTCGCACACAATGCAGCTTCTTTTCATACCTTTTACTGGTAGATATTCAAGCAGATCCCGGGGAGCTGGTCGGGGTGTAGAGTGCACATTCGGGTAACAGCTGAGCAGGTTAGAGGCCTCCTTTACTCCATATACATGTGAGTCCAACTTGCCTGAAGCGAAGTTAACTCTGAATCTCCAGCTTTCTCAATAGCTGTACTGCCCGGCCAATATTGTGGTGGAGCCTTCTATGTGGTGAGAACAGAGTCCTTTTATGCGGGGCCCTGCTAAAAGTCCTTGTTCCTCCTGACTCCGATTACGTACTGACACTTAGGGCTGCTCTCTGCGACCTGTAGTCCAGATGCCTCCGGTTTTCTTGTTACTAAGCTTGAAACTGTAGCAACGCTTCGGACTCCGGTGTCCGGCAATTTAGTGCAGGCAATCCAATACCTAAAGCACTTCTCTATCTTCTCCACTGTGCCCTTCGCCCTGCTCTCGCTCTTAGCATAAACACTTGTAGCTTCGATGGTAATGTCAACTTTCTCCAGAGCTCGCTGAGCAGCTCAGTATCCTCCTTGCTTCAGCTTCTGCTGAGGTACTGATTAAGGGTAGCTCTGACTAGGCTAGGATGATCCACTTCACCCGTACTAGCCTCCAATTCTTTGTCAGGTGAGCTACGCTAACTCTGCGAGGATTCAATCCTTTCTCCTCTCCTTCCAAGTCCAGACTCCACTGGCACTGAACTGCACTGTCCGAAGACAGGAAACAGACTGAACTCTGATTGCTAAGTGTCACTTCCTCTTGTACCCCTGATGGGTGTGTCTAAAAGTGTGAGTGAAGTGCATAGATATCAAGCTTTGCTGTTACCTTCCTGTGCACTCTCCTGGACTTTTATGTGTGCCTGCGTAGCTGGGCTACACACCACCTTCTGTCACCCAGCTAGCTGCCTCACTGTCCTGCAGCTCAATCCTACCATCCTTCCCTCATCCAAAGTCTTATGTATAATCGTGTTCCTTATCTCAGTGATTTTCAACCTTTTTTGAGCCGCGGCACACTTTTTATACTTAGAAAATCCTGGGCACACCACCAACCAAAATAGCACAAAATGACACTAAAACAGTCATATTATACATAGAGTTAATAATATAGATTTTTTTTTCCCCACGGCACACCCGACCATGTGTCGCGGCACACTAGTGTGCCGCGGAACACTGGTTGAAAATCACTGCCTTATCTCACGAGCTCTCACGTGGGCATATCTGCTAATTGAGACTTGTGACCCTCTTTTGAATAACCTTGACTATTTCTAGCTGCAATGTCTGTTTGATCCAAATCGTCGCTCTACAACTGAAACTGCTTTATTACGTCAGGGTAAGCGTTCTGTCGTTGAATACGCTACTGAATTTAGATGGCTGGTGGTGGGTAAGATTTTGGACTGTTATGCCCAATTACCCATTTTTAAGAGCACTTTCTAGTGTGATTAATGACGAGTTAGCCCATGCAGATGCTCCTCAAGAGTTAAAGGCATTGATACACCACTGTGTGCGCATTGACATGTGTATTACTGAGCGTAGACAGATTTTCAGCTGCTAATTCTGCCACTAACTCTCCCCTTAAGATTCTGCAGCCAAATCCTCTTGGGAAGTTGAAACAGTTCCCATGCCAGTGGATGCTTTACAGTGGTGTGAGTAATGAGGGCAGGGAGCATATTTTTTGTTAAAGTTTGTTTTTACTGCGGTCAGTCAGATAATTTTCTTATCAACTGCTGCAAGCGGCCTTGTAAGGTACTAGCCGCTGTAGGGGAATATGAGAATCAGGATGCTGAATCTGTTGCTTCTGGGTCCAGTTTTTCTGTGAATGATGTCTTTTATATTCCCTATTAGTGACTGCCTCTCCTAAGATACTGAAGGATAACACACACATTGCTCCCTTCCCATAAAGATCCAGTTGTCAGGACTATGGATCTCCTGTGCAGCCATGGTGGTTTCAGGGGCAGCAGGTAACTTTATGGACTTGACCTTTGCCAAGGAACATGGCATACAGGTTCAGTAGAGCCACCCCGGTAACCCTGGAAACAGTGGATGGTTCCCCACTACTTTCAGGACTGGTGGATCAGACAGTACCTCTGGAGATTTCCATAGAAACATCAGGAAATGTTATCATTTATGCTAATTTCTTTGCCACATTTTCCTTTAATTCTAGGAACTCCCTGGCTGCAGTTGCAGAATCCAATTATTAAGTAGGAGATCACTTTCCCATCAAGGGACACACCAGTTACAAGTCAGGCAAGTTCTCGGGATACGGAATGTACCACTGAGGTATCTGTTACCATCCTTTTATAATGAATTTTCTGAAATCTGTGCAAAGAAAATGGCAGATCAGCTTCCTTCTCACAGACTGTATGATTGTCCTATTGAACTACTTCCAGGGGCGGCTATTCCATTCAAAAATGTCTACACACTAGCAGATCTGGAGCTGCAGCCCTTAAAGGAATACATTGATGAGAATCTGGCTAAGGCCAGTGTCACACTTGCGAATGTGATGTGAGAAACTCGCATGAGTTTCTCACATCAACACCCGGCATTGCTGCTGGCACTCGGACTGGAGCATGTGGCTGCATGTATTTTTATGCAGCCGCACACTCCGGTACGAGTGGCGGGTGTTGATGCGAGAAACTCGTGCGAGTTTCTCGCATAATGCTCGTTAGTGTGACACTGGCCTAAGGGTTTAATTCGCACCTCCTCATCAGCGGTAGGAGCACCTATCTTTTTTTTTTTTTTTTTGTGTAAAAAAGGATTGAACTCTTAGATCCTGTATTGATTATCGGTAGATTAACAAGTTAACCATTAGGAACTGTTATCCTTTGCCTGTTGATTACTGAACTGCTGGAAAGAGTACTTGTTGCTAAAATTTTCTCTAAATTGGATCTCAGAGGAGCATATAATCTGATTGGGATCTGCTCTGGGGATGAATGGAAGACTGCATTTAGATGTTATGGGCACTCTGAATACCTTGTGATGCCTTTTGGTCTCTGCAACGCTCCAGCAGCCTTCCAACACTTGGCTAATAACATTTTTAGAGATCTGTTAGATCATTTTTTCCTAAATATATATATATATATATATATATATATAATATATATATATATATATATATATATATATATATATATATATATATATATTTTAGGAAAAAT
>JARQOD010009024.1:0-33135 GCA_033576555.1 Oophaga sylvatica | reverse complement strand
TTTAAAACGCCGATGAAGCAGCCCCGTGGGCCTGGATTTTGGCTGTTAAGGACCCAAGATCCAGGGCCCTTCCCACCCTGATAATACCAGGCACAGAGTCTGCATATCTTGGTGATTAACAAAAATGGGGTTCCCCTCAAAAAAAAAATTGGCGTGGGGCCCCCCCTTTTTTGAAACCCAGCCAGATGAAGCCCCCGTGACCCCCGGATTTTCGGTGTTAAGGAGCCAAGACCCATGGACCTTGCCAGCCTGATACCCCAGGCCACGCGTCGCATATTTTGGGCTATTAACAAAAAATGGGGGACCCCCTCGAAAAAAATTGGGTGGGGTCCCCCCTTTTTTGTTAACCACCCAAGATGAAGAGCCGTTGGGCCTGGATTTTCAGGTTTTAAGGAGCCAAGATCCATGGACCTTGCCAGCCTGAAATACCGGGCCCAAGCGTCTGATATTTGGTGTTAACAAAAATGGGGACCCCCTCGAAAAAATTTGGCGTGGGGTCCCCCTATTTTTGTTAACCACCCCAATAAAGAGACCGCTGAGGCCTGGTTTTTAAGGCTGGTAAGGATCCAATATCCATGGCCCTTGCAAGCCTGATATACCAGGCCACAGCAGTCTGCTTAGCGGGCGGGTTTAAAAAAATGGGGATCCCCTCGAAAAAAAAAAGGGCGGGGGGTCCCCCTATTTTTGTTAACCCGCCAAGAAAAAGCAAAAGCTGCGGCCTGGTATTAAAAGCTGTAAAGGCCCATGGTTTTTGGCCTCAAAGCCTGATAAACCGGCTACAGAAGCCCCACATTTGGCGCATCAAAAAAGAGTGCCAATTGTGGCACTTTCCCCGGCTTTTCCCCCCTTGCCCTGTAGCGGTGGCAAGGGGGGTTTAATAAGGGGTTAATGTCACCGTTGATTGCACGGTGACAAAAGCCCGGTTAATATGGAGGGCGTCAATAGCACCCACCTTATTAAACCCAAAATTTTAAAAGTATAAAAAAGCAGCAAGAAAAAAAATCTTTTAATGAAATAAAAGAGAAACACGTTTTTTTTTTTTTATTTTATTCATTCCTGCGACGCCTCGATCTCCGTAAAAAAGAAAAAAAAAAACCATCAGTATCCCCCCTGTCCGGCGTCCATAACGATAGTCCCCCGCGATCCCGCCTGCACATCGCAATGCAGGGGAGCCTGTATTGCAACGCGCAGCTGTTTCCTGCTTCCCCCCGGGACGTATGGCTGACTGCTTTACGGCCGCGATTACCCGCAGTCACTGCGTTATGCGGAATGCATGTGACCCGGGGGAAAAGAAGATGGCGGCCATGAGCAGTGCAGGCCGTGACCGCCGGGATCTTCGCCAGAAAGTGCCGCTGACCCCGGACAGACGCCCGCGGCACTGACGTGACAGTGACATCCCGTTTCCCGGTACCCGTAAGACGAAATTGGGAAAACTCGGATTCGGAATTCCGATACAGCTAATTCGGCCGATACCCGATATTTGCGTATGGGGAAGCTCAACCTATGCTAACTAAAACTTCAACTTAAAACGTCTCTACTGGGGCCTTGCCTAACCCCCCTTTGGCCCCTGGGCTTCAACAGCGCCAGTTGTGTCAGAGGTTTTAGTTTTCAGATAAAAACAATGTGATGTTTTGGGGGGGGTTCAGTAACGCTTGTTCCCTGCTGTGTGTGGGGCAAAATTATGCTGTACCTAATCATGGTAAAAAAAACATGACATCTAAAAGTGTTAGTGCTACACTAGTTGAGGCTGACCATATTTCTAAGCGAAAACATTTGAAAGTCAACTTTAAAACCCAAAAATGATTTGTTTTGTCAAAATCTGAAACAAAATAATTGTGCAATTTTTAAGATATGCAATGTCGAAAACAAATGCAAAACCAAAGCCTACTTATCTATGGATATATGGTAACCTTGTCACTCCATAGTTAGACAAAAACCCAAATACATCTGATGACTCAAATAGCTGTTGGAAGTGCATATGTGGGGTTTAACTTTGAAACTGCTGCAGTGCGAAGGTTATACTTCAGTGTTTTTTGCCTTTTAAATAAAAGCATACAAGTAAATTAATATCCTGTTGATTAAAGGGGCGTGATGTCCCTGAAAATTTGTGAAACAAAGCTGTGGGAAAAGTCCTCTTTAACTTACTTATATTTGTGTCATTTTAAAAAATAATATTTGATTAGAAATTAACAGCCATATCAAAAGGTCCTTTCATGAAAAAGATAATCGTAACAAAAATCATGATTACCTTTGGGAAAGTCAAAAGGGATAGTCACAATAGCAATTTTTTTTTCCTGTAAAATGGTGCTGAAAGAACGACAAATGATAAAATGGGTAAAGAACTTTTATCAGCGTTTTTAAACTCAATAATACTTTTTTTTTCCCCCCAAAACCTTTTTCGTTTTGTTAGAAATTTAATGTGGGGTTTCCGGGTGAATTTTGGACATCTCCGTTTTTTTTGGGGATTCAAATTTTAACACCCGGATTTTAATTGGTTTTTTTGGGGCCCCTTTCCAAAAAAACCCAAAAGGGGCGTGGCCCAAAAGGGAAAATAATGGAAACCCTTTTATTTAATTTAATAAAAATTTGAGGTGCAAAAAATTTTTGAACGAAATCTTTTTTTTGCTTAAAACATTTTACCTTTTAAGGGGGTTTTTTGGGGGAACACGTCGGCAAAAAGTTTTTTTTGCATTTTTGGTTTTTTTTTTAAATTTTTTTGCCTTTATTTTTAAATGAATTATTTTGAAATTTTTAAAAAAGGTTTTTAAAAAAAAATTTGGTGAAAATTTTTACCATCTTAAGGTTTGATTTCTGAAATGTATTTCTTTTTTAAAACCTTATTTTTTTATTTTCCGATTTTATTGGGGGTTTTTTAACAAAAATGTTGGATGTTTACTTTTTTCACATTTTTTAAAAAAACCCTTTTTGGTCGGGGTTTTTTTTCCCCTTTTTGGGAGTATAATTTTTTAATTCCGAAAAGGAAAATTGTTAGTTTAAAAATTTTGATGGGAAAAAAAAGATTTTTTCTCAAAGGCGTTTTAGCTTACACTTCCCCGGAGGGAGAATGTCACTTTTCCCCTTTCCCATTGACCCCAAATTGCCCCCTCCCAATTTCCTTTTTCCCTGGGTAAACCCCCCGGGTTTTTTCCAAAAAATTTTAGACCACAGTCCTGTTGGGGGGGTTGAATGACTTTTCCCCTTTTGGGGTAACCCCAAAATTGCTCCCCACCTTTCTTTTTGGGTTAAACACCCCATTTTTTTCTCGGAAGTCGGGAAAAATTTCTACATTGCCCTTTTACGGGGTTTAGAAATGAGCTTCCATTTTTGTAAAAAATTTGGGTTCACCCGTTTTTTTTCCCCCCGGGGTTAAAACCCCCCATTTTTTTGAACCGTTGTTTTTTAAAAGGGTTTTTGTTTATTTTATATGCCCTTTTTTCCCCCTTTTTTTTAAAAAAAGTCGTGAAAACCTTTTTTCCCAACCTTTTTTAAACCCCCATTGTTTTCAAAAACGTTTCCCTAATTGCCCCTTTTTTTCAGTAATGTGTTTTTCCCCGGGGGAAAGGAAACTTTTTTTAAAATTTCCCCCCCTTTTAAAAGCTTTTTTCCAAAGGGGTTTTTAAAATCTAACCCCCCGGGACTGGGGAAATGTCAATTTTTCCCCCCTTTGAAAAAGGAAAAACCCCCCCACCGCCCCCCCCCGGGTTTTTTAAAACCCCCCCGGAAGGTTTTGGGAATCTCCCCTTTCTTTTTTGGGGGGTTTAAGTATTTCCCCCTTTTCGGCCGTTGTCCTAAAACCCTGTTTTTTCCTTGGGGGAAAAACCCCCTTTTTTTCCGGGGCTTTTCCCCGTCACAGTCCCTTTTTACTGGGGTTAAAATGTAGCGCCCCCCCCCGGGGAACAAAAAAAAACCCCCCCTTTTCCCTTCCCCCTTTACAAAGCCGGCCCCCTTTGCTTTGAATCACCCCCCACGGGGGTTTAATTCGGGCCCCCTTTTTTGGGCCCCTTCTCCCATTTCCCCTTTTCCCCCTGGGAAACCCCTTTTTCAAAAATTTTTTAAATTTTTAAATTGCCGGGATGGGGTTTAAGTATGTTCCCCCGGTAAGGCAAAAGTTGGCCAAAAATTTTTTTCACCCGGGGGTTACCAGCCTTTTTTGGGAAAGTCTTTAATAATTTTTTTTTTTTGGGGTTCTAATGTCGCTTTCCCCCTTTTTGTGGGGGGAAAAATTCTCTAAAGTTTTTCCCCCCCCCTTTTCCCCCCTTTGCCCGGAAGGCTGTTCCACAATTTCCTTTTGGGGGTCGAAGAAAAGCCCCCGCTTTGAAAAAAAAAAAGGCTGGGGGCTCCTCTCCGGGGTTTCACACCCCATTTTTCCAATGCGAGCACAATCTGCACCGGCTACTTTGCAGGGTTCAGGTAATGTAGCGTTCCTGCTAGTGAACGCCAAACATCCTGCTGCCTCATCCTGTTTTTTATCCTGGGTACAACACCGCAGTAGTTTCTCGGTTTGTTGCTTTTAGCACAGAAACATTTCCCGGTTACTGGGTATCGTCAGTGTTCCCCTGCTGTTTGGGCAAAGTCCTGCTGCTCACCTGTTTCTTCACCCTGGGTTACAACACCCATTGTTTTTCGAAAAATGCTGTTAGCACAGTTACACGCTCCTGTTATGGTTCATATTCAGTAACGTTCTGTTTAACGGCAAAAATCTGCCCTCCACCCGTTTCTTCAAATAAATTCCCGGGGTATACACGCCATTTTCTCGGAAGTGCTGTTGACAGCTAAAATTGTCCTGGGGTTATTTCAGTAATGCACTGTTCCCATGCTGTTGAACGGCAAAAAGTCCTGTGCCCCCCACCTTCTCTTTCATTGGGTTTACACAGCTTTTGTTTCTCAAGGTGCTGTTTAGCACAGTCTACACTGCTTCCTGTGTTATGGGGTTTCAGTAATGTCTAAGTGTTTCCCTGATGTCTGTGAAGGGCAAACGTCCTGCTGTCCACCAATGGTTCTTTCTAAACCCCCGGGAACAACTCCGCCCTTGTTTTGGAAGTGTTTTAGCCAGTAACGCTCGTGTTACTGGGTCAGTAATGTCAGCTGTTCCCTCTGTGTTAACGGCCAAAAGTCTGTCCTTCCCTGTTTCTCTTTATCCCGGGTAACAACCCATTGTTTTCGGACTGCTTTTTAGAAGTTTTTTTTTGCTCTGGTTAATGGGGTTCGAATTCAGTGTTCCTGCTGTGGAAGGCAAAAGTCCTTTTCCTCCACCTGTTTTTTTTATCCTGGGTACAAATCGCATTTGTTTATCAAGCTGTTAGCCAGTCACATTTGTCCTGGATGGGTTTCGAATGTCAGATGTTTTTTGTGAACGGCAAAACAGTTCCTGCATGCCTCCACCATGTTTCTTTCATCTGGGACAAAGGTTGTTTTAATGTTTTAAAGTTACACTTGTCCTGGTTACGGGGTTTGAATTTTGCTTTTTTGTGTCGGAAATACCTTGCCCCCAAGTTCTCTTCTCCCCCTGGGCTAAACACGCCAGTTGTTTTGGGAAGTGTGTTAGCACAGTCTCACTTGCTCCGTTTTACTGGGGTTCAGTAATGTCAGCTGTTCCCCTGCGTTGAAGGCAAACAGCCCTGTCCCTCCAATGTTCTTTCTCACCCCGGGGTTTACACACCGCCAGTTGTTTTGGAAAAGTGCTTTTAGCACAGTCTCATTTTCCCCGTGTTATGGGGTTCGAAATGTCGCTGTTCCCCTGCTGTGTAAAGGCAAAAACCCCTGCTGCCTCCACCTGTTCTCTTTCCCCCTGGGGTTAAAAACCCGCCAGTTGTTTCTCGGAAGTGCTGTTGCACGTTACATTGCCCCCGGTTTTATGGGGTTCGTAATGAAAACTGTTCCCCGCTGTTGGTGAACGGCAAAAAGTCCTGCTGCCTCCACCTGTTCTCTTCTCATCCCTGGGTTACAACACCGCCATTTGTTTTCGGGAAGTGTGTTAGCCAAGTCTACACTTGCCCTTTTTCTGGGGTTCGTAATGTCGTGTTCCCCCTGTGGAACGGCAAAAGTTTGCCTCCCCCCTGTTCTCTTTATCCCTGGGTTACAACACCGCCAGTTGTTTCTGGAAGTGCGTTAGCACAGTTACCTTGCCCTTTTTTTTGGGGGTTCATTTAGTAGCTTTTCCCTGCTGTGTGACGGCAAAAAGTCCTGCTGCCCCCCCCTGTTCTCCTTCACCCCTGGGTTACACCGCCAGTTGTTTTGGGGTGGCTGTTAGCCAGTCTACACTTGCTCGTTTTAGGGGGTTTTTCAGTAATGTCATGTTCCCCGCTGTGTGAACGGCAAAAAGCCCTGCTGCCCCACCCTGTTCTCTCTCACCCCTGGGTTACAACACCGCCAGTTGTTTCTCGGAGTGTTTTTGCACGTTAACTTGCCTGGTTTGGGGTTCAGAAATGTCAGCTTTTCCCCCTGTGGTGAAGGCAAAAAGTCCTCCGGCCTCCACCCTGTTTTTTTCTATCCTGGGTTACAACACGCCAGTTGTTTCTGGAAAGTGCTGTTAGCACAGTTAACTTGTCCGTGTTATGGGGTTCGAAATGTAGCTGTTCCCCTGCTGTGTGAGGGCAAAAGTCCTGCTGCCTCCCCCTGTTTCTCTATCCCGGGTTACAACACCGCCAGTTGTTTTGGGAAGTGTGTTAGCACGTCTACACTTGCTCCGTGTTATGGGGTTCATTTAATGTCAGGTTCCCTGCTTGTGAACGGAAAAAAGCCCGCGCCCCCCCGTTTCTTCTCATCCCTGGGTTACAACCCCGCGTTGTTTTGGGAAGTGTGTTAGCACAGTTACACTTGCTCCTGTGTTACTGGGGTTCAGAAATGTCAGCTTTTCCCCTGCTGTGTGAACGGCAAAAACGTCTGCTGCCTCCACCTGTTTCTTTCCATCCTGGGTTACAACCCCGCAGTTGTTTTGGGAAAGTGCTGTTAGCCCAGTCACACTTGCCCCGTGTTCTGGGGTTCAGTAATGTCAGCTGTTCCCCTGCTGTGGAACGGCAAAAAGTCCTGCTGCCTCCACCTGTTCTCTTTCACCCCTGGGTTACAACCCCGCCAGTTGTTTCTGGAGTGCTTTTTTGACGTTACACTTGCTCCGTGTTATGGGGTTCGTAAATGTCAATTTTCCCCCTGTGTGTGAACGGCAAACGCCCTGCTGCCTCACCTGTTCTTTTATCCCGGGAAAAAAACCCCGCCAGTGTTTCTGGAAGTGTTTTTTGCACAGTCTACATTTGTCTTGTTAGGGGGGTTCAGAATGTCGGGTTTTCCCCCTGCTGTGTGAAGGCAAACAGCCCGCTGCCCCACCTGTTCTTTCTATCCCTGGGTACACACCCATTTGTTTTGGGAAGTGCTGTTAGCACAGTTAACTTGCTCCGTGTTACTGGGGTTCAGAAAATGTCAGCTTTCCCTGTTGTGTGAACGGCAAAAAGCCCGTCCCTCCACCATGTTTCTTTCATCCCTGGGTACAACACGCCTTTGTTTCTCAAAAGTTTTTTTAGCCAGCCCTACACTTGCTCTGTGTTAGGGGGTTTCGTAATGTCAGCTTTTCCCCTGCTGTGTGAAGGGAAAACAGTCCTGCGCCTCCCCCTTTTCTTTCTCATCCCTGGGTTACAACCCCCGTTGTTTTTGGAAGGCTTTTTGACAGTCTACATTCCCCCCCGGTTAGGGGGTTAGAAATGTAGCTGTTCCCTGCTGGTAACGAAAAAGTCCTGCTCCCTCACCCTGTTTTTCTTTATCCTGGGTTACAACACCCCAGTTGTTTTCGGAAGTGTGTTAGACGTTACACGGGCTCCGGGTTTTACTGGGGTTCAGTATTCAGCTGTTCCCCTGCGTGTGAAGGCAAAAAAGTCCTTTGCTCCCTCCCCATTTCCTTCATCCCTGGGTTAAAACACCCCCGTTGTTTCTCGGAAGTGCGTTAGCAAGTTCCCTTGCTCGTGTTACGGGGGGTTAGTAAGTAGCTGTTCCCCTGCTGTGTGAACGGCAAACCAGTCTGTGCCCCCTTTTCTCTTCTCACCCCGGGGTTTTCAACACCGCCGTTGTTTCTGGGAAAGTGCTGTTGCACAGTTACACTTGCCCCCGTGTTTGGGGTTCGTAATGTAAACTGTTCCCCTGTTGTGAACGGCAAAATTTCCTGTGCCTCCACCCTTTTCTTTTCATCCTGGGTAACAACACCCCCAGTTGTTCTCGAAGTTTTTAAACCAGTTACTTTGCCTTGTTCGGGGTTCGTAATGTCAGTTTTCCCCCTGTGTGTAAAACGGAAAAACAGTCCTGTCCCCTCACCTGTTCTTTTTTCCCCCGGGTTTACCCCCCAGTTGTTTTGGGAAGTGTGTTAGCACAGTCTAACTTGCCCCGGTTATGGGTTGTAATGCGCTGCCCCCCTGTGTGTAAACGGAAAAAGTCCTGCTGCCTCCCCCTTTTTCCCCCTTCTCCCCCCGGGGGTTAAAACACGCCAGTTGTTTCCGGAGTGCTGTTAGCACATTCACACTTGTCCGTGTTACTGGGGTTCGTAATGTCAGCTGTCCCCTGCTGTGTGAAGGGCCCAAAAAGTCGGGCTCCCTCCACCCTGTTCTTTTCACCCCTGGGTTAAAAACACCGCGTTGTTTCTGGGGAAGGCTGTTAGCACAGTCTACATTTGCCCCCGTGTTACTGGGGTTCAGAAATGTAGCTGTTCCCCTGCTGTGTGAACGGCAAAAAGCCTGCTGCCTCCACCCTGTTCTCTTCTCATCCCTGGGTTACAACCCCAGTTGTTTTCGGAAGGCTTTTAGCACGTCTACACTTGCCCCCGTGTTTGGGGTTCATAATGAAAATGTTCCCCCTGCTGGTAAAGGGCAAAAGCTGCGCCTCCCCCCTGTTCTTTCTACCCCGGGTTTTTACACCCCCAGTTGTTTCTGGAAAAGTGCTGTTGCACTTTACATTGTCCTTGTTACGGGGGTTCGTAATGTCAGCTGTTCCCCTGCTTGTGAACGGAAAAAAGTCTGTGCTCCCCCCTTTTCTCTTAAACCCCTGGGTTACAACCCCCAGTTTTTTCCCGGAAGTGTGTTGCACGTTACCTTGTTTCCTGGTTTCTGGGGTTTTCAATAATGTCGCTTTTCCCCCGCTGTTTGAACGGCAAAAGTCCGCTCCCTCCACCTGTTCTTTCTCTCCCTGGGTTAAAACCCCGCCATTTGTTTCTGGGAAAGTGCGTTGCCAGTTACACTTGCTCCGTGTTACTGGGGTTCGAAATGTCAGCTTTTTCCCTGCTGTGTGAAGGGAAAAGTCCTGCTCCCTCCCCCTGTTCTTTCCCCCCTGGGTTAAAACCCCCCATTTGTTTGGGAAAGTGCTGTTCCCAAGTCTACACTTTGCTCCGTGTTACTGGGGCATTAATGTCAGGTTCCCCCTGCTGTGTGAAGGCAAAAAAGCCCTGCGCCTCCACCTGTTCTTTTTCTATCCTGGGTACAACACCGCCAGTTTTTCTGGGAAGTGCTGTTAGACGTTCATTGTCCTGTGTTCTGGGGTTCAGAAATGTCAGTTTTCCCCTCTGTGTGAACGGCAAACAGTCCTGCTGCCTCCCATGTTCTCTTCATCCTGGGTACAACCCCGCATTTGTTTCTCGGAAGTGTGTTAGCACGTCTAACTTGCCCCGTGTTACGGGGGTTTCGTAATGTCAGTGTTCCCCTGTTTGTAAACGGCAAAAAGTCCTGCTCCTCCCCCCCCTTTCCCTTTTCACCCCTGGGTACAACACCGCAGTTGTTTCTGGGAAGTGCTGTTAGACGTTACACTTGCCCTGTGTTTGGGGTTCAGTAATTTTGCTTTTCCCCCTGCTGTGTGAACGGCAAACGCCCTGTGCTCCCCATGTTTCTTCCACCCCGGGGTTTTAAAACCCCGCCAGTTGTTTCTCGGAAGTGCTGTAGCACAGCTACACTTGCTCCCCGTGTTACTGGGTTTGAAATGCAGCTGTCCCTGCTTTTTGAACGGCAAAAGTCCTGCTGCCTCCCCCTGTCTTTCTCATCCCGGGGTTTTACAACCCCAGTTGTTTTCGAAGTGCTGTTAGCACAGTCCTACACTTGTCCTGTGTTACTGGGGTTAAAGTAATGTCAGCCGTTCCCGCTGTGTGAACGGCAAAAGTCTGCTGCCCCCACTGTTCTCTTCTCATCCTGGGTTAAAACACCGCCAGTTGTTTTGGGAAGTGTGTTAGCCAGTTAACTTGCCCCCGTGTTAGGGGGTTTCAGTAATGTCAGTGTTCCCTGCTTTTGTAAACGGCAAAAGCCCTGTGCCCCCACCTGTTCTCTTTATCCTGGGTTAAAAACCCGCCATTGTTTCTCGGGGTGCTGTTAGCACGTTAACACTTCCCCCCCCCGGTTATGGGGTTAGAAGTAGCTTTCCCCCTGCTGTGTGAACGGAAAAACAGTCCTGCTGCCTCCCCCATGTTCTCTTTACCCCTGGGTACAACACCGCCAGTTGCTTCTCAAAAGTGTGTTAGCACGTCTAACTTGCTCCTGGTTACTGGGGTTCAGAAATGCAGGTTCCCCTGCTGTGTAAAACGGAACGTCCTGCTGCCTCCCTGTTTCTTTCATCCCGGTTACAACACGCCAGTTGTTTCTCGGAAGTGCTTTAGCACAGTCTCACTTGCCCCCGTGTTATGGGGTTCGTAATGTAGCTGTTCCTGTGTGTGAACGGAAAAAAGTCCTGCTCCCTCCCCCCTGTTCTTTTCATCCCTGGGTTAAACCCGCTTTTGTTTCTGGGAAAGTGCTGTTAGCCGTTACACTTGTCTGTGTTCTGGGGTTCGTAATGTGCGTTCCCTGCTTTTTGTAAAACGGCAAAAAGCCCTGCTCCCTCCCCCCTGTTCCCTTTTTTCCCCTGGGTTACAACCCCGCCAGTTTTTCTGGAAGTGTGTTGCACAGTTACACTTGCTCGTGTTACTGGGGTTCTTTAATGTCAGCTGTTTCCCTGCTGGTAAACGGCAAAAGTCCTGCTCCCTCCACCTTTTCTTTTTCTCCTGGGTTAAAAACCCCTTGTTTTCCCGGGAGTGCTGTTGGACGTTAAATTTGTCCGTGTTATGGGGTTCGAAATGTCGTTTTCCCCCTGTGTGTGCGGCAAAAGTCCTGCTTCCTCAATTTTAATTTCCATGGGTCCCCTTCTGTCCCCATCGGGTTCCAGTCCGTCGTGGTTCCCCGCGTCCCTTTGGCCTAGGTGCCTCCACTCGGTTCCGATTTTCCGAAACGTTTGTGGTTTGGTGTGTTTGGAGAGGGTCCCTCCTGCTTAGAAACCGTGCCCCAGTACGTCAGCTGGCCCGGTTGGCCCTTGGGCTCTTTTTTTGCTGACCTCGGGTTCCCAGACGCAGCGGCCCTCGTTCTTTCATTGGCCTTGTCCCTTCTGCTCCATCGGGTTCCGTCCGTCGTGGTTTCCCCGCGTCCCTTTGGCCAGGTGCCTTGTCGGTATCGATTTCCCAAAAAGTCTGTGGCCCTTTGGTGTGTTTGGAGCCCGGTACCTCCTGCTTGTAACCTTTTTCCAGTAACGTAGCTGGCCCTCGGTTGTGCCATTGGTTTTTCCTTTGTGCCCTCGGGTTCCAGCACAGTCGTGGCCTCTTATTTCATTGGCTCTTGTACCTTCTGACCCACCCGGGCCCCCGTCCGTCGTGGTTCCCCGCGGTCTTTGGCCTGGTCCCTCCATCTCGGTACCCGATTCCCAGAAACGTCTGTGGCCCTTTGGGTAGGCTTTGGGAAGGGTACCCCCTGTTAGAAACCCGTGCCCCAGTAAGTAGTGGCCCCTGGTTGTGCCTTGGTTTTTTCCCTTCTGCTGACCCTGGGGTTCCAGCACAGTCAGATGGTCCTGTTCTTCCTTTGGCTTTTGTCCATCACCAGCAGAACAAGAAGGTTAAGACAAACTACAAGATAAGAAAAGAGACGAGAACAATAAGCAGAAAATAAAAAGCAGAAGAAAATTAAGTATAAAACCAAAATGAAAAGCAAAATATTGCCCAAAATTTTAAGGAAGAAGACTAAGCAGTGTATGGGGGGTGGCCCGTTCCTCCTGTGGTGCCCCGGGGAAAACCCTGGATCTGCTGCGGGTAAACGAACGCGGACAAATATGTTGTAATTAAAATCTTTCGTGACAGCAAGAACGGAAAGGATGAAAATTCGGTTTTTACAGTTTACAAGAAAGGATGTCTGCAAAAAAAGATATGATAAAAAGGATGAATAGGAAAAAGATGGAGTAGATATGAAGAATAATAACTTTTTAAATAAGAAAAATTTTTGTAAGTTCAAAAAGATAAAAAAGGAAGAAGTTTTAGAAGTTTAAGAAGGTGAAGATGAAGAAAAATTTTTGATGGGGAAGTGATGCTGCTGGTTTATGAAGGAGAAAGGGGGGTGAAAATTTAAAAAAAGGTGAAGGGGCTGGGTTGTGAAAAGACATATTTAAAAAAATAGAAAAAAGGTTAAAATTGTAATTTCTTCGTCAACCCAAATTTTTTCAAAAAAATTTTAATGCTTTTCCCATTGCATTGTGTTAAACATCTATCCCTTTTAATGTTCCCCCCTCCCCAAAATTCTACATTACTTTTGTTGTTTTCCTTCTGTACAATTAACCAAAAAGGCAAAAAATGGTTTTTTTTTAATCCGATTTTTTTCCCATAGCTTACATTGATTTCCGGTATGGGTATCGCCGATTTTTTTTGTGTATGGGCGATCCTTCCGATTCCGTATTTTGGATATCGGAAAGTACGTCAAACTTAGTCATATATTGATCTGCTTCTGCAGTTGTGTCTTTGTGGTGTTTTGTCCTCCCTTTGTACTGTTGTTATGTCCAAAAAATTTTTTAAAATGTGGGACTCCAATTTGGGGGTCCCCATCTGGTGGGTTCCCTGGGGTGGAAGATTTTAGTTCTCTTACAATATTTCTACTCTGGGGAAATTTTGATTTTTTTGTGTGTGAAAATTATTTTTTGATATGTGGAGACCCGTGATTCCCTCGGTAGTTTGCCAATGTAAGTGTCCCAAACGGCAGGCGCATTATTTCAATAAACTGCTGTGTTATTTCCTTATATTTTTTACCAAAGCAGTCTAAAAATCTGATTTTTTTTCCCTTCAGGTGTGGCATAATAATAATAAAAAAAGGGGTTTTTTCATGAGATCTCCCACCTACGAAGGTTTTTCCACCACCCCTTAAACCCAGGTTTTCATTAAAACTTCAATTTCAGGTTGTAAATGCGGGGCCACCCCTGGTTCCCTCTGCATGGCCCCTTGGGGCTGTTGTTGCCATTATATCACTTTTTTTACTTGGTAAATTGATTATTTAAACTACTTCTCTTCCCTATTCTTAATTTTTTTTCAATTAGTCTATTAAAATGATGTTTTTTGCCCCTCAGAATAAAAAAAAAAAAAGGAGGTGTTGCATGAGGTTTGAGGGCTCCCAGCTAAGAAGGGTTTCACAGCTCCTTAAACACCCGGTCCTGTGTAGGTCAATTGTGCCCCTTTCATTGTTCTGCCACTAATTTTTTGCTTTTTGTCACCCCTTAAAGGGGTTGTTGGTTTTGTTTTTTTTCCCTCATTGAATCTAATGGGGTTAGGTCGTTTGTAGAACCGTTCGGTGAACTGTTTAGCGAAAAGGGTCGTTCAGCAATTTCAATCCAAAAATTGAAGGTTCGCTCATCCCCAGACATCAAAACTTGTTACCCTAAACCCCTTAGAGAGGGAAGGTGGGTGCATTTTTGGGGCCGTTACCTTTGTGTTGCCTTCCCCTTTCATGGGGATGGGGTTTTGGGTTTGGTGTTTTGGTTAATCTTTAGGGCCCAAAAAAAACCCTTTTCCCGTGCTGTTGTTGGTTATGCAAAAAAATGTATTATGGGTCTGACTGACATTCAATTTTTTTTTGCATGCACTATTTGTGGTCCTTGTGTGTTCTGTTTAAAATTTTGGTTCAGGTGATTTTTGTATGTGATGTGTTTCCTTTCGTGGTGGTTCTGGGATTAAGTTTTTACTATTGGGGTTGTGAAGCAATATTTTTGTAGCGTGGGGGTTATTCTGATATATTTCTGTACTGTGCTGGTTTTGTAATTATTTCTGTACTTTTGGTGTTTGTGATGTTTTTTCCCTGCTAATGGGTTTTCTGGTGTGTTTTTTACTGAGGTGTTTTTGCCGTGTATTTTTGGTGCAGGTGATAATTTTGTTTGGCTCTGAACTAAGAAAATATCCAAATGGTCCTCGCAGAAAAAAATTCCCCCCTTGGTCTAGCACAATACTTTTTAAATTTCTCCCGAGGAAAGATAAATGATGTCCCATTCTTTGTCACCTGCCAGTAAGACCC
Source organism: Oophaga sylvatica (assembly GCA_033576555.1). Taxonomy (NCBI): domain Eukaryota; kingdom Metazoa; phylum Chordata; class Amphibia; order Anura; family Dendrobatidae; genus Oophaga; species Oophaga sylvatica. The sequence continues at coordinate 18,838 of JARQOD010009024.1, read as the reverse complement.
CTGGTTACTGGAAAAAAAAATCATCAGTTGTGCATCTGTGATCCCTTTGTAAAGGTCTCGGTAGTAAAGTGACCAAAAATTGAAACAATTCCCTGTTACGGAGCCCCCCAGAGTGCAATTTGTGGAGCAAGGAGAAAAAGGTTCAGTGACTTCGGTGTCCCCAAAACACAATGCCTTGCTAAGAAAACCCAAAACTCAGTTTTTGTAAGAGTGGGTCCAGAGAAGCATGCCAAATGCAAACTTTTCCTTTCAAAAAAATTTGTTGGTATCATTGAAAGGTGTTATTTTTTTTTTTGAAAGGAAAATATGTTAAGTAGGAGTTATTTTTTTAAAAATTAAAAAAACCTCGTATTAAGTTAAATTGCGGTATTTCATTCTGGACGGATATGATATAGTCCCAACTGTCCCCGATTTGCGGGACCGTCCCAATTGAGGGCTTAATCCCTACGAGGGTTTTGTCCAGCTTTTAATACTAATTTCTCTCTGTGCCTTCATTGCTTATGTCCTCTTTGGGGGGGGTGCCCCAATCTCATGTCAGGAACAAATTAAATTACCCATTTCCATGTCCACGGCTGTAGCCCCATACTGAGCCACGCCCACAATTATGTAGATAGGGAAAAATTTTGGGTTTTTTTAATCTTGACCGTATTGCAGGCACTAAACCCAGAAGCGATTATATTTTAAGTAAAAATTGATTTTTTTTATAACACGTTTTTCTAAAATGTTTTTTTTTTTTGTGAGTTTCCCTATTTTTTAAACCCATAATTTCAACTTTTCAGGACAAAAAGCAATTGAACCACAAGCTATGGTGAGTTTTGGGGAGAATTTTATGTATTTAAATTGTATTGCATTTTCCCTTTTGAAATGTTTCCACTCTGGTCATCTTTCGGGGCTGAACTTGTGGGGTTTGGGACTTAATGGGTTCAAACCCTGCTGTTTTATGCCTAACATATGGTCTGCTCGATCTATTTTTTTGCCTTTGGTTATGGAGGTCTTGAAGGGTTTTGTCTATAAAAACCCAGTTTCTGCAGCCCCCCCAGAAAGCCAGGCTTGTGTACCCCAATGCTGTTCCCAAGTTGGAAATTTATGGGGGTAGTAGGTGCTTATTCCTCTGGCCCTTTGCTTTGAAAACCTCATGGACCAGGGCTTTTCATGAATACCTGCCTCCTTTCCCAGGGGGCAGATACTATAGAAAACCGGGTTGGGGTAAAACAGGTGGCAATCCCAAAACAGAAAATAAAAAATTAGTAGAGTCCCAAAAAAACCCTAGGGTGCAAATTACAGATTTTAACCATTTGCTGGTTGCCAAAATTAGAGCGCTGCTATTTGGGGTTTCCATTGCCCCCTCCCCCACCCCGTGGACCTGTTTTGGTGGGCACCCACGAGTGAGGTAATGACAAAATTAGGAAAACTGACGTCCATTGAGGTAGTGGCAGGTGACTTTCCCCAACTGGTACTCTACGTCTCCATGGGACCCGTGATTAAATTTTCCCAACCTGGTTTCCAATGTTGCAGGGTTTAATAATGTCAATGGATCGATCTGTATTTTTCCAGTGGGGGTGTGGTAAACCTTAAGCTGGTATCTGTAGGTTTTCCTAAAACTTATTTTTCGGTTGGAGCCCTGGACCTTTGTCTGTCATGTTTGGGGGTTACCCCTTTGAAAGGTATAGGTCCTTTTTATACCACTATGTTCTTCGGCCTTTCCCAGATCTGGGGGTAGGAAGGATGAGGGCAAGTCTCATTGTTTTAGTATTTAATCAATTGCATGTTTTTTCCCTTTAAGGTTTGTAGGTCAGCAAACTGCGAATGAAAAAAATGGGTTACCAACACCTAGCAAACTCGATAATGACCATGTTCCCCCCCTCCAAAGGTTGCAGCTTGTAAGCTGCAACAAAATCAATTCAAAAGTCAAAGTACGGTCATATGAACAATGTGTGTGCCTTTACAAAAAAAACGTAAAAAGGGAGGATATAGTGAAAGTAAAATCTTTATTAGAAAAACATGAATAGGTGTAAGATTGCAAGGAAAGGACACAGCCCAGAAATGAAGGGGAAAGAAAAATCAACAGCTGAATGTGGGAAGACTAGCGATCCCAGCACCCGGCAGTAATGGTTTTACTGGTTGCCCAAAGGCGTACCTACAAACCAGTAAATGGCCCCTTATCAATTAGGACAGATGTCCACAAAAGCGCTATACCCCAAAATATTTGGAGTACGAATTTATATGTCTGACTGCAGACAACCATTAAAAAGGTGCAGAGGAGACACAAAATTACCGGTGGTGGCAAGTGCCAAGAGTCCCCTCCCCCACATACCGGCCCTTTTTAAAGCTTGGCTTTCACAATTAACACGCCCCCCGGAAGGACTCCCTTCCCAAAGCCGTCGGGGCAGACCGCCGATCCTGACCCCCGGCTGCACACGTGTGGGGGAAAGGGGTGTTGGCACTTGCCCCCGGTAATTTTTGTGCTCTCCTTTCACCCTTTAATGGTTTTCTGCATGTAGAATTAAATTTTTTTAAATCTAAAATTGGGCTAAGGCGTTTGTGGCTCTGTCCTAAGTTGTTTGGACCTATTTATCTGGTGTTGTAGGTATCCCTGTTGGAAAACCAGTAATCCCATTATCCCGGGGTGCTGGGATCGGCAAAGTTTCCCACATTCAGGCTGTTTGTTTTTTTCTTCCCGTTCATTTGCTGGACTGTGCCCTTGCCTTGTCAATTTGAAACCATTATGTTTTTGTAAAAAAGTTTTGATTTTCACATATTACCCCCTTTTTATGTCTTTTTGTGATGGGCACATACATTTTAAATTGAAAATTTCTTTGTGCGATGGGGTTATGAAAAAGTCCTGACTAAAAGGCTGAAAATTGGAGGTTTTTACATTTTCATTTGCCAAAGTTAGTGTTTTTTTCCTTTGGTTTTTTTTTTTTTTTTTTTCATATGAAAAATGGCTATTTCTTGACTACGGGAAAAATATGTCAACATAATTAAAAAATAAATGCTGTGTAATCCACTTTAAAATGAAATTTTTGGGAAAAGTTTTGATGAAATTGGTGAATTAAAATTTAAAAAAGATGATATAATTTAATCATTTTCCCAAAACCCTGTGCATTCACTAGAAAATGACAAATTTTTTGCAGGAATATCAGCAGCTGATAAATTTCTAAACCATTGATGTATTTTTACGTGTTGAGCGATACGTACTGAAAATATGGGATGGGCCCGATATTGGCTGTATCGGAATTTTCGTTTCCGAGTTCCGATATTTTCGTCATTTTGGATCCGGAATGGGAAATGTCACTGCCCTGTCAGTGCCCGTGGTCGGGGCTGTAAAGGGGTCAGCGGCACTTACCCAGCAGAAGATTCCGGCGGTACATCCGGGCGCTTAATGGCCGCCTCCTCTTCTCCCCCGGCGGTCACATGCAGTATTCCGATAACTGCGTGATGCGGGTAAACGCGGCCGTTTTAAAACAGTCGATGCTTTCCCCCCGGGGGAAATGGTAAGCAGCTGTGCTCGCCGGGGGTCAGGCTCTGCCTGTCATTCGATCTGCGAGCGGATCGTCGTGGGGGCAATCGTTACTATGGATGGCGGAAGGTGGTATACTGTGGTTTGTTTTTTTTTTTTTTTACAGGATCGATGGCGTCCAGGATGAGGTAATAAAAAATGAAAACTGTGTTGTTCTTTTATTTCATTAAAAGACTTTTTTCTTGCTGTGTTTTTTTTTTTAAACTTTTAAAAAACTTTGGGTTTAATAATGGTGGGTGTCTTATTGACACCTCTCCATTTTTAACCGGGTTTTTGTCCCCGTGCAATAACGGTGACATTAACCCTTTTTACCCTGCTTGCACCGCTAGGGGGAAGTGGGAAGGCCGGGTAAAGTGCCAAAATTGGCACTCTTTTGTGCCCCAAATGTGGGGCTGTGTAGTGGTTTATCAGGGTTGAGGGCCAAAATCCATGGGCTTGACAGTTTTTAATACCGGGCCCGCACCCGTCTGCTTTTATTGGGGGTTTAAACAAAATAGGGGGGTCCCCACCCCCGTTTTTTTTTTCGAGGGACCCCCTATTTTTGTTAATCAGCCAAGATATGAGCTGCTGGGGCCTGGTATTATCAGGCGGCAAGGTCCATGGATCTTGGCTCCTTTAACACCCAAAAAACCCAGGCCCACGGTCTGCTTCATCGGCTGGTTAACAAAAATGGGGGGGACCCCACGCCTTTTTTTTTTTCAAAGGGGAAACCCCCTATTTTTTTTAATCGTTCCCTCTGACGTCATGAGGTTTTTCCCCTGGCTGCCTGAAGTGAAAGTGGAAAGCAATCATTAAAACTTTCCACTTCCTCTCCCTTTAGAGGAGAGGAGCTCATTCATTTTGGGGGGTTTTTTTTTTTGAGGCGCAGCATTGCTGCGGTTTCCCCGCAGTAACATTTTAACCCTTTCTGAAGGGTTACACCGGGGACATGACTGTGCAGGATGGTAAGAATAAATTTTTCTTTATTATTTTATTTTTTTTATAGGAAATGGTTTTAGCAGGGAAATAAAAAATTTGGGCAAAAAATGGTGATTTTTATTAAAACCTTTTTTTATTAAAGTTTGTGGTTTGATTTTTCTTTCATCAATAGGATTAATAATTTATGTTGTCTAATTTTACAGCTTAAAATTTTTAACCTAGCTTAAAAGGGCCTTTCAATTGAAGGTCATTTTAACCCCTTTTTAACCCATTCGCCACCGTACAGGGGAATGGGAAAAGACGGGCAAGTGCCAGAAAGGGCAAATCTAAAATTGGATTTTTCCCTTTTTGGGGTGTCTGGGGGGGATGTTAGTAGCCGGGGGGGGGGCCCCCAAAAATAATGGTCCTCTTGGGTATTATTATCTGCCCCCCCCTCATGGCTTTGTCTGTCTGGTTGCGAAAATAGGGGTGGAGCCAGCATTTTTTTTTTAGCAAATTTTTCACCCCATATATTATATAATGTCTTGAGTTTTTTGACAATATTATATATTTTAAAATTAATAATTTATAGTTCTACACTTCTACATGTATAATAGCCGTAAACAATTCCCGGTTTTTGTGAAAATGCAGAACCGACATGAAATGACCTTGGTTTACTAGAGTTAACCATGTCTTTTCATGTATTTGTATTTTTGCCAAACAATTACATGAGTGTAAGTGTGCAAATTTTCACCCCTGTGGGGGTTTAATTAAAGTGTAAATTGTAGCAAAAAGCCTTTTTTTTTTACAACGAATTTACACTTTAAATTTAACCCCTCAGGTGTGAAATTTTGCACCATAGTGATGTAATTGTTTTTGCAAATCAGTACAAAAAGAATGAAAAGGGCTTTGGGTTTCCCTATGTACACCAGTTCATTTTTTGTCGGGTGCTTCTGTCTTTTCACGAAGCCCGGTTAAAGGCAAAATTGAATAGAGGATATTTTACTATGTAGAAGTGTTTTAAAAATATACATGTTGATTATAATGTCCAATGAATGTATATATTTTATATATGTGTGTTATTTAGGTTTAAAAGGAAAAGAATGGGTTTTTTTTTTTCCCGTATTTTTTCCCCTAGACTTACGGGGGATTCCCGGTTGGGTTTCGGGTATCGCGATATTTTAATGGTATCGGGATCCCATTCGATTCCGATCTTTGGGATTCGGAAAGTATCGCCAATTTAAATTATTACATCATCTTAGGGGCTAAATAGCTGGTGCAGTGCAGGGGGGCCGGGTGGGGGGGACTCATTGACCCCAGCACCTTTTTCGCTAATTTTCCCTAAGGGGAAAACAGAATTAGCAAAATATTTTCGCATAGAGACCCACTAGCCCCTGCACTGCAATAAATGCCCCCGGCCCAATGAGTCCCGGCAGCTGAATCAGCTTGCCTTTCACAAGAGATCATGGCAGTGACTCATTTGCTGGTGGGAAAAGCTGATTCGAAGGGGAAAAACCCGGGGCAGCGTGGGGGGGGAAGGAAAGCAAAAATGTTTATTTTTAAATTTGGGTTTGAAGATGGCGATTATACTTTAAGGGGCCCAAGGTGGGGATTTTTTACATGGGGGGGGGCCCAGGAGGGGGGGAGGATGATCTATAAAGGGGGTTATGATGTTGCATTTTACCAAAAAGGATAAGGGATGATGATATTTTGGAGGGGACCCAAAAGGGGAGAATAAACCCATAAATAAACACATATAGGGGACTTACAAAAAGGGAACCCAGGATCGGGACTTTTATCCCATGAAAGGACCCAAAAGGGGTCTTTTTTTACAAAAAAAACCCCAGGGGGGAAAATTTCCCAAATTTTTAAACCTAGGATGAGGACATTATTTGAAGGGGAACTAAGATGGGGACATTATACCAAAAGGGGCCCTAGGTGTAGGAAATTTTGGTTGGGGGCCAGGATAGGGGACAGTTCATAGGATGGGGTCCCGGAGGTTCATTATTTTAGGAGGGGAAAAAATATATGTTTGTTTTGGATCTGAATCCAAAGGGACAAATTTTTCTAGGTACCCGATAGCAACCCCTCCCCCCCCACCCAAATTTTTTTTCAATCTTTATAATGTCTTCTCCTCCCCCTAATTCTAATGATGTTTGGACTTATAATGAATGGAAAAGGGGAAAGGAGAGGGACTAATGCTAGGGGATACGTTCATTTTTTGCAGCAAAAAAATGTGTGCAGTCATTGATTTTTTTTGGGCATTGCATGACCCTAATTAGAAGAAGCATATTGGAGTTCATTTTTATCGCAAAACAAACTTTGGGAAAAAAATAAAACCCCAAAAAAACAAAAGTAAAATTGTGTTTTTTTATTTCCCCTCACTTGGGTTTGCTTTCCAGTAAAACATTTTGAAAAATGAATTATTTTATTCAAAACTAGAACTTATCCAAAAAACAAGGCTTTATGTGGCTTTTTTAAAAGGGGAAAAAAAAAAAAGGGTTAGACCGGGAAAAAAAAGGAAAAGGGGAAAGGGAAAAAATTTAAAGTTTCAAAATAAAAGTGGGCCCCTGGGGAACAAATGGGTTTTTAACTTTTGTCCATTTAAAATTATTGATTTTTTTTTAAAGTTAAAAACGTTTTTGGTGCAAAATTGTACAATGCATGATTGAACCTTGGATACAGGGAAAGGCAAAAATTTTAATATTAAAAAATTAAAATTGGTTAAACAAGTCTTCGCAGGGTTTTTCACTTTATAATAGTGTGAATGAGCACCCAAAATGTTGAGTGCTTTGTACTCCCAAATTTAAACAGGTCGGACTTTTAAACGGGCTTGTTTAGAGTAAAAAAGTATAATGGAAGTCAAAGGGAAACTCCAGCATTTTTTCCGGAGACCCCTACCCGAAGGCGGGGGGGGGGGGAAAATTTTCCCGCAATGGATGGAAAAAAGTGTCAAATGGAATGGAATTTGCATGAGGAAGATGTTTTTCCCTATTTATGACTATGAGGGATTAATTTTTCCCAAAAAGCCAGAGACATCTGGGAACATAAAATACTTTGGAGGAGCTTTTGGGGGAAAATTTTTTGTTTAAATTGGGGGAATGATTTTGGGAAAAGTGTGAGGGGGGTCTTATTCAAATTTTTGTATCTTTTACTGTGTGTTTTTATTTTTTTTTGGATTACGGTTTATTGTATCTGCGACAAATTTTCCCTTACCATACCGGGCATTGATGAAGCTGACATTAAAGGCGACATCAAAACAAAAAATCAAATGATTGGCCAATTTAAAAGGGCTTCTAAAAAGACTCGATGACGTGATTGGCGGCCCCAAATCACAGTAATGCCAGCAGCCAACATCAACGGCATTACTTTGTATGTAAAAAATTCTTGCTTTTATTCGTGTCTAATGAGAAAAACAGGGGGGCCGGGGACTCAAGAGGGCGCTCAGACCCCAAATACCGTCAATAAGGATGCAGTGCACCCCAATGCTTATCGTTTATCGAGCAGTGTCAAACCAATCACAATTGATAACCAATATGAAAATTATTCTTTTGTGGTAAGGGTTTTTTATTTTTCTGTCTCAATGTTTGATGGGTTTATAGAATGGGTGGTTTTTTTTCTGTTTTTACACGTATACACGCTGCATTAACCCTTTATGGGAAAAGCGGGGAGCTGTATCATTATCCTAAATCTTACTCTTGCTGCCAGACAGTCAGATTTGTAGTTTCTAAAGACATATTGATACAATGCCACAATATTTCCTTTAATATTTTCATTACAGATTAATGCAGATTTTCTATTTAGAACATTTTTACTTGTACTTTGTAAATTGCTGATTTATAATTACCCCATTTGTTTTTTTAATGGATTCTAAATTTAAAGCATTCAAGATTTATAAAGTGTTGGAGCTGATTTTAAAGAGTTTCAAAACTTTTTAGGATATGGGGATTAAAATTCTAAAAATATTTAAATAAGCAAAATTTAAAATTTGGATGAATTTCTGCAGGCCAAAAAGGAGGTTTTTAAAATCTAATACTAAAAATAGTTAATTTTTTTAAAAGATATTTTTGGAACACAAAAAAAAGATGTCAGAAATTTTTTAAAAAAAGGGCCCTTAATTTTTATTTCTATGTAATACATACTTCCAGAAAAATAAAAAAATATTCAAAAAAAAACCCTATGAAAAAGAAGAATAGATAAGTGACAAGGGTAGTATTGTAGGATGCGATTAAATGGGGGGTGCGGGTTGAGCGGGTGTCACTTGTTTGGGGTTATGTAGCACACATCAAAAATGCTCATTACTGTAACGCTGTAGATACATCCCCCGTAGAAGGACTCTTCTTCTGATTAAATTGGAGAGGGGTTTAGGAGGTACCTTTAGCTTCCCCCGCTAGTAGTTTCACTCAAAAGAAAGTTTTTTACCGCACCCGGAACCGACGAAAGTGGGCTTGCACTAAGCACAGGTGAGCCCTCTACATCATTGTGAGGGTTTTTGGTTACACCCCACAGCTCATATCACTGTCTAGGGACTGAGTAGCATCGGTCCCTCTATGACGAAACCCCGGAGCTTCCCGGGAAAAGGATTAAAGTTCAATCCCTTTCTAGAGCTGGGTTTAAAGTGCGCAGCCCGCTTATTTTCAATATCTATTGACAGGCTTTTAAAACCCACATATCTGAGGTTAATAGCTTTGTATCAATGACAGGTTCTCTTTAAAAATTTGATTACTCATTGTGGCCTATAAGGACTTGGGTGTGATATAAGGTACCATAGAAAAAATCTTATAGAGAAAAAAAAGCCCCGAAGGGGGATAATCCCTAAAAATTGGAGGAAACAGTTGTTTAAACATGCAAGGGTTAAATCTCCAGCACTTCCCACAGATTAGCAGAGTCTGTGGCACTCATCTTTTTGATGTTTTTCATGTTTAATGGACGCAAGCCCATTCATGTTAAAAATTTGGCAAAAAAAAAACCAAAAATTCCAAAAATGAAAAAAAAAATCTTTTTGAAAAAGCTGAAGGTATAAAAATATAAGGGTTTTAGTAAACAAAAATTTTTGACAAAATAATGTACAACCATCCCCCCACGTAAAGGCAACCCTCTGTGGACAGTCCTACTTATATTAAAAAACCTTTCACTTGTCAAGTGATTAAATGGAAAAAGGGCCCAGGGGGGACTGAACCCCCATTAAAGTCCGGCCAAAGGATGGATTTTCTCAACTCAGAAAAAGGGCGGCACACCCTTTTATGCACGGAATCACTATGAACTACTAAAAATAGTCTGAACGAAAAGAAGTTAATGGTTGCAAAATGAAAATGCAATTAAAACACATGACCATTACAAAAAAAAAACAGGCACAAAAAAAACCAAAAAATACCCAAAATGAAAAAAAAAAATTTTTTTGAAAAAATGCATGAAGGTAGTAATAATAAAAAGGGGATTTAGTAAACATAATTTTGTCAAAAAAATGTACAACCCATCCCCCCCAGTCAAGGCAACCCTCTGTGGGCCCCGTCCTACTTAATATTGAAAACCTTTACTTGTCAAGTGATTTAAATGTGAACAAGGGCAGGGGACTAAACCCCACCATTGAAGTTGGGCCGACAGGATGGATTTTCTCAATCAGAAAACAGGGGGGGTCACCCCCTTATATGCACAATGCACTATAACTACATAGAAAACTAGTCTGAACTGAAAAAGTAGTTAATGGTATGCAAAATGTAATGCATATTAACAATGACCATACACGAAAAAACAGGCACAAAAAAAACAAAATATCAAAAAAGAAATAAAAAATCTTTTTGAAAAAATGCATGAAGGTAGTAAAAATAAAAAGGGGAATTTAGTAAAAAATTTTGATCAAAATAATGTACAACCATCCCGCCACGTCAAGGCAACCCTCTGTGGGAAGTTACTTAATATTGAAAACCTTTAAAAACTTGTCAAGTGATTAAAGTAAACAAGGGCCGGGGGGGGATGAACCCCCCAGTTGAAGCTCCGGGCCAGACAGGAGGGGATTTTCCAACTCAAAAAACAGGGGGGTCAACCCCCTTATAGCACGGAATGCACTATGAAAAATAAAAAACTAGATCTGAACTAAAAAAGTAATTAATTGTATGAAAAAATGTAAATGATATTAACACATGCCATTAACAGAAAAACAGGCACAAAAAAAACACAAATATCCAAAAATGAAAAAAAAAAATCTTTTTGCAAAATCATGAAGGTAGTAATAAAAAAAGGGTTTTTAGTAAAATAATTTTGTAAAAATTAATGTACACCCATCCCGCACGTCAAGGCCCCTCTGGGGGAAGTCCTACTTAATATTGAAAATTTTTCCCATTTTGTCAAGTGACTTAAATGTGAAAAAGGGGAAAGGGGGACTAAACCCACCAGTTGAAGCCCGGGGCCGACGGATGGATTTTCTCAACTCAGAAACGGGCGGTCACACCCTTATATGCCGGAATGCACTATGAATAATAGAAAATAGATTAAAAAACTGAAAAAGTAAGTTAATGTGTATGCAAAATGAAAATGTATTAACACATTAATAGCATCAACTGACTTCATGTCCTATTAAAGGAATAGAAGAATCCAGGATTCTATAAACAAAAGACAGTGGAAACCCTTTACAAACCAAAAATTAATTCAAGTTCCGGGTCCAGATGAATTACACCCCCGGTATGAAGGAGATAGCAGAAAGAATTCTTGAACCCCTGTCCATAATCTTTGAAAATTCTTGGGAAAAGGAAAGTCCCAGAAACTGGAGAAAAGCAGTGTTGTTCCCATCTTCAAAAAGGAAAGAAGGTGGAAACTGAATCTGTAATTTGCACCATAGGTTATTTTTGGGGTTTTCTTTTTTTCGAAGAGCATCACCAAGTTTTGTGTATAGGGGATTTTGGGGAGATAGATCCACTGAAAAATTGACTAAACAATTTTTTGATGACAGTTTTTTTAAAGTAGTTTAGGAAAAATACCATGTGGGAAAAAAAATTTCAGTGAGTCTGGGAAATTATGTTTTTTGGCATTCAGAAGATGCACTTTGACACGCGTACCTAAAAATTATTTTTTTTGAATAAACCAATGGCAAATTATTTTATAATGACAGGGTCTCTTTCAGTGACAAGGGAAAATTATTCAATCAATTTATTTGGTCCGTTTTCCCCCAGTTTTAACAATTAATGATTTAAAGTTTTAAAAATAAATCAAGGAGGGCCCCAACAGACAAGTTTTAAGCTAAAAGATCTCTACAAAGTCTCTGAACCAGATTACAGGTGTTTGATTGTGGGATCCATGCCTGATGGGGCTTAGCTAGTGAAGACGAGCACCCAAATATGATGGAGGGTAATCATTACTCGGTTTTCCCCCAGCAGCTCAGGGGGAGATTTAGTTTCTGTGATGCACCCCCATATTTGCAAATGTTGACGCTGAATAGATGGGGAAATTTTCCAACAAAAAAGGCATTCTCCTTGTATTCGGGTGTCCAGCAGCCACAAATCATGCAGTCTTTGACAGAAAAATAAATTTTCGAGCACACAAAAAACTTAGGTCACCCCAAACGTGCGGGGAAAACCCCTAAACGAGCATCTCGTCATCACTACTCAGAAGTACTTGGTGCTCGCGTGCTCGGAGTCACCCGCGTTTTTTGGGGTTGCTCGGCGGGACTCAGATCCCCGCCCCATTGTTTGGCGCTCTTTCAGAGCCAATTAACTGCAGGGGTTGTCTTCCCCACACGTAAGCTGCAGCCGTTGGTTTTTGGCTTACGTGATAGGTGGCCACACAGCATTCGATTAAGAAATCGGGTGGCCATGCTCGTCACAGTCTGCAACCGGACTAGGCAGTGTAGGGGGGTTCTGCGTCTAGGGTTTTATTTTGTGGTTATTAGTTAGTGTGGGTATACCATCATAATAGAAATCCTTTTCAAACAACAGTCCTTCTGAGGACTAATAAATCTGCTAGAATCGTGTCGGAGGGGGGCAGTGTATGTGGGAGATTATTAAATAAGCAAGAGGGGCCCTTCCCGTACGTTGCTGCTGCCTATTACAGAAAAACCCTGTATACATAGCCCCTTATCAGGAGCAGGGAAAAATTATTTTTTATCTTTCCTGATTATTTTCTTTAAAAGCAATCCAGAAACACCGTTTTTGGGTCCCCTTTGCTTGTTGGCACTGAAATACAGCCCGCCAGATTCTTTTTCCCTATTGACATAAAAAAACCCGCAATTTTTTAAAAAGGGGTTTTTCCGCAGATGGATCAATCTGAGTGTCTGTAGATTTCTATTTCTGGGGCACTTTAAATTTTGTTTTAGTGGTTATATAAATTTTTGATCCCCTTTGCTAAAAAAAAAAAATAGTTACATCAGGCCATCTATTTTAAACGGGTTACGTATAAGTTCGCTCCAAATTCAGCCATTTGTAGTGAAAGAAAATATTGTCCTCCATTTAAAATGGGAAAGGGTGCATTGAAAAGGATGGAAAAGATGGTGGGGGCATCAAGGGAGGCTGGGGTTAAAAAAAAAGGGCCCAAAAACAAACCCCCAACACTTTGAAACCCCCCCAAAAACACCCCCCCCACCCCCCCATTCCCGGGCGTTAAAAAGGGTTTGTTGGGGATAGTAATAAGCTTCCATTAAATTTGCAAAACCCACACCACCCTGCTTCCACACGTCATCTGAGAAACAGTGATTTGGCCCGATTTCCCCACCTAACTTTTTCCTCCCACCATGCGAGTGCCTGGGGGACAACTAACCCACACTTGGACATCCCAAGAGCTGTTCACTTTTCTTTTATAGTTTCGAGCCCCTGCCCAGTCCCCTTGAAGCGGAGCAAAAGGGGATCGCATGTAGGATGACAAATATTTGGCGCACGGTCAAAGAAGGCAATGGGGGAACGTTCACGCAGGGGGAATGATGAGGAAAATTTGCAGAAAGTCAGGAGGGGGCCAAGGAGCAAAGTGGGGGTGAGGTGGTGGATGCCCCAAGGGAGGAGGACATGCAAGCGGTACAGCAGCACACGGGGGGAGGGAGGGGTACCCCCCCCAACAGGCGGGAAGATTCGTGTGGGGCCGCAGACAGTGGGTGCAATTTTCCCCCAGTAACACCAACCTATGGATTTGTCAGACAAATTTTTTAGGTCTTTCAAGGGGGGTTTTTTTTTTTTAAAGCTTGCCAATAACACCCAAAAGGCCCATTTGCACCACCTGCATTGCCGCATCAGCGGGGGTAGCAAAACTACCAGCCTGACCCCCCCCCTGATCGGAAAATGGCAGCAAAGCCCCCTGCTTTGGGGGCCAAAACCCGGGTGCAAAAACATGTTGCGGGTGACAACATGTTTCTTCTGTGTTGTGCAGGGAAGCCAATCCCCTGTCCATGGTGATGCGAAGATCCCTCCTCCCCCTGCACCTGTCATTGCCATCACCCTAGCCCCATGAGCATGAAAACCACACCCTTTGCCCAGCGCGTTTCATTGTCCAACTGAGCCCCTTGGAAGCAAGATAAATAAAGCAACCCCCACATCCACGTACAAAATTTCCCACAAATTTCTTTCTTTGGCTCAAAAGTTACCTTTTCGCTCTGGAGCCCAAAAATTTTTCCCGCAACCTGGGCGGCCAGTCCCTGACGATCCTGCCCCATTTTTTTCCCCCCGGTGTGCTTCCCGCATTTTACAAGACTTGTCCTAAACATTACCCGTGTTAGGGAAAATTTTAAATTGGAAAAATTTACCCTTTCCCGTGTTTGCTGTTGCCATGCCAAAAACTCTTTTTTAATGTCTTTTTTGAGCGCTCAGAACGAAATGAGACTGTCCACATGAAATTTTCATAAGCATTTCGTCAAAGACATTATATGGAATACATATTTAAAATTTTTATTTTCAGCCGGCACTCAAAAAAAAAAATGCAATTTGGAAAATCCACCTTGGGGAGGGATGGTAACTCGCTTACGGCAAACAGGGTTAACATAGTGGGAAACCCGGGGATAGTCAGACCCTTTGGGGTGGAACACGTCCTCCCCCACACCTTTGGGTTTTTCTCCTGGGCAGTCGGGTTGCCCCCCCAGTCTACAGCTCCTGCCCTCTCTTCCTCCTCTTTAGCCTCATTCCAAAAAAGACAAAATCAGTCACAAGTGGAGCATTGCCCCAGCCAAGCGGCAACGCTGTGCTGAAGCTAATATGCTTTGGTGACTAAGCGCACAAAGCTAAAGGTTTGGACACTCTGAAAGTGAGTCAAATTTGGGACACGCAACCCACGCCGGATGGTCATGTGTGCATTGGCCCGGGAAAATCTTGTGGAGCCTTTAGGCAAGGCGGCTCACACACATACCATGCCCCGGCCCATGTGCTTAACCCTGGTTAGCATTTTTTAAGAACCTACCCGGGGTATGGTCTGCTTGTCAAATACGCCCCCCCGTGGCCCCTTTTATAAAGTCGCTACAGCTTCCCCCATGGTAGTTTGATTCCCCACTTGTTAGACTTACATGCAAATGTTTGGGAAGGTTTTGGGGAAAAGAAAAGGTATTTGTTTACTACCCCGCATCAACAAAGGGGGTCGGATGAGTTTAGACTCCCCAAAATAAAACCCAAGTGGGCATGATGTAGCTATGTACCTCCTACAAAACTTTTAGGACCCTCAAAGATTTTGAGCGGCTATGACGCCATAATTTTCGGCATTGTGGCGTGTGTCTGCCAAATAATGTTTCCCCCAAAAAAAATAAGCCCACAGGGATTACCTTTTAGGAGCCTTCAGATAGGGAAAATAGGGGACCTTCCCTCTTTTAAGGGACCTCATTACTTTTTTGCTATTAGACCTTAAAATACCATACAATGATGACACTATAGGGTTAACATATATCATAGTATTTATTTACTTTTCAGGGAGTTGCCTTAAGTTCAATTTTCCTTCACAAACATCGGGTAGGTATTGACTTTCCCAAACAATTATTTTGTTCATTTTCACCGGTAGGGAAATTTCACCCGAGGGTCCTTCCCCGTTATCCCTTTTTTTTGGCGTTTTTGAAAAAAGAGTGGGTTTTTAAATACTGTTTTGATTTATTATTTTTATTTATTTTATTTTTATTTGCTTTTATTTTGCCCTTTTTGTTGTTTATTCTATTACTGTCAGATTGATGAAGGTCCTCTTGGACCAAAAACTTTCCCTTTGTGTACTCTCTTTACTTGACTGCAAAAAAACCGGAATTATTCCAAAAGTTGAGTCCAAGTTTTTTATTCACGGCCATTACTGGTTGGGGACACTTTAAACCCATGGACAAGGAAAAATTTTTTAAAAGCTTTTTCCCCCGAGGTCGACAGGTCTACAAAAAATGGGGCAGTACCAAAGGGGCCCCGTTGGGTTTTATTTAAAAAATTTCCATTGAAAACGCTGACGACAGGGCATAGTTTTTTGGGGACACCCCAAAAATTACAGGTGGAGGACCACATCTCCAACCCAGCAACAGGGGAAACCCTCAAAGTTCTAGGAGGTTTTCTTAGACCTCCCCATCGCACAGGCCCAGAGGTTAGGGTCTCCAAAAAGGAGGCAAGTTGGGGAAAAGATGCGGGGAGAAACCTGTGACTCCCCAATGATTCCCCTGGGCCCTTTTATTATTGGGTCTCAAAACTGGTATTTGGGAAAAGAACGGCTCTTAACCTTGGAGGTCCTGGGGTGTCTGCCCAGCATTTTGTCGAGACATTTTTAGGCCGTGGTGGAATTTACTGATAAACGCATCCGGTCAAAATAAAAAGTGACAGGCTGAACTTAAAAAATGAAAAGGGGGATTGGGCCAGATTTCTTAACACCGAATGATAGCGGTAAAAACTCAAATCCAGTGTCTTTTTTGGGATTTCTATTCCCCCCAACTCTTCACACCCACACCTGGTTTACCTTCATGATTTTGGCTGTTTTTTTGTTGTCCCCCCTCCTTTTTCTCATCATCCCCCCCATTTTCCCAGGGGGGGGCCTTTTTCCCCTGATGCAAAAACACATAATTTTTTTAAAAAAAGTGTTTTATGCCTGTACAAAAAATAATGGTTATAATTGTTTACCCCACGGGGGAAAGTGGGGCATTGGAGATTGGAGAAGCAAAAAAATTTTTTGGGCAGCCCTTGCTTTAAAAGCTGGCAAAAAAATATGGAGCTCCATTCAAATTTAAGGGGAAAAATTTGTTTTATAAGGCCCCCCTACATGTCTTTCCAAGGGGTATTGAGATGCGTCTAAAATTTGTGGCAGCGCTTGCATTCTTGCATGGGAAAACAGATTTCACCCATCCCCTTTTGGGCTTCTGCCCCTGTTGGGACCCCATTAAGGGGACTGCTTTCCCAAGAACCTTCCCCCCCCGGGTACTCTCAAAACCAGTCCGCAAGTTCTCAGCTTTTAGGGATCACCCTGGGCAACCATGTCTGTACGGGCCTCGGCGGGGAGTGCAGTGCACAAACTGGCCATCATCCCCCATTTACCATCGCAGGATACGGGGACTTGGCTGCAGCCATTCTGGCCGGTTTGAAACGGAAACATTTGGGTATGCGGGGGTTTTGTCCTAGTGACACGCCCAAGGGAACCCGCTGTCCTCGGTCATTGTTACCCGCAACGGAAAGAAAACCCGTTTTTTAGTTTGCCATACTCTTTAGCATCCTGAAAAGAAAACCCATAGTACCCCTTTCTGGGATTCCCCAGAATTTTTGGCCCCAGTGCATTCCCACTGCTTGGCAGGAGTTTCTCCATTTCAGCGACCCTTTTTAAACACCTTAGGAAAGCCTCAATTGAAATTCTCCTTTGTAGATTCTTCACCTCAAAAAAGCATTTCTCCACTGCACGTTGTTCAGCTTAAACAAAAAATTTTTCAAATGCAGGTTTTTGGCCAACACTGCAATTCTCCAACGAGGTTCTTCGCCTAAAACCGCAATTTCCCACGCCGGGTCTTCTCCCCAAACAATGAATTCTCCCTGACGGTTTCTTCACCCCTCAACACTGCAATTCTCCACTGCCGGGTCTTCAGCCTCAACACTGCAATTTTACTCTGGGTCTTCAGCCCAACACGCAATTCCACTGAAACTTCCTAATAAGGGGAACATTGCTTTCAGGTGGCCCTCCATTTGGTCTTCAGAGGGTAATTGGGTGCGTTTAAAGTGCAGGTCGCCCTGCATTAATGCATAGGCAAACAGTAGTGGAGTTCAATTTCCCTTTTAAAAAGAAATTGTTTTCAGGTGGCCCCCCGTAGGCTCTTCAAGGGGTATTGGGGTATATCCCAGGTGGTCTGATGTGTTTCCCATACCAAGGGCCCACAAAGGTTGAAAAAATTTTTAAAATGTTTTTTCCGGGGAATGCATTTGTTTTGGGGTTTGAAGCAATCTAAATTCAAAAACGCTCAAAAAGCTAGTGGAACATAGCCCAAGGTTGGAGGCCCATTTTTTTTAGTTATTTTTTTGTTTATATACAATTTTTTTCTTTTCCCGGGAAAAAGGAGTTCCTTAATTTTTTTTCCCTGGGAAAACATTTTTGGCTTCATTTTTTTATGTTTCTTGCGCTGTAAAAGGGGTTGTCTGACAACATTGTTCACAGCATTTACCGGGGGTAGAAAAGTTCCGGGGTCTTCCCCATCTTTACTTGTCTTTTTAGCCTGTTGTCATGATTTCTGCAAATTTTGACCCTCTAAAGAGCCGGGGGGGCGCCCAAGTTCCGAGTTTCCATAGACTTACATTGGGCTTGTTGAGGGTCAAGCACCGAGATTTAAAATTTTCGACCAGACCAAAAGAGCATCCGGCATTTTAGTGCTCGCTCTCCCAGTTGAACCCCTTTGGAGGCACAGAGAGTTGGTTTTATGTTTTTAAATAAATTATGTTTTAACAAATGGAAATAAAGGAAGGAAGGTGAAAAAGTAACCCTTCATTAAAACTTGTGCATCCCCACATTTTTAAGGGATGGCTCTATTACTCACCCCAAGCTTCATTTTCTTTTTTGAGATTTAGGGGAAATTAAAGAACGGTTAATAAGCGAGATAAACCTCTTTCAGATTAATACAAAAAATGGGATATGGGGTTTTGGAAAATTAATTTGTTTCAAAACAAAAAAGTGTGCCTGTAAAGTAAAAAGATTCCATAACAGTTCATTTTTATAATTGGAAAAAAAGAAATTTCAAACAAAACCCCAAAAGACAGGGGTGTATAAAAAATAATAGTGGATAAACGGTAAATAATTTCATTAAGGCGTGCCCCAAAAAGTAAACATTACCAAAATAATTGCTATAACTTTTATTTAGGAGGTTAAAATGGTGCTTGGGGGAAAATGATATGGGAAATTGATAAGTACAACCCCCAAAAACATTACATTTTAAAGTAAATTACAGGGGAAAAAGCTAATAATTCTTTACCACAAAAAAAATAATCGTTTAAGGGATCTTAGAAATGAGTGTTAAAAGAGATAGCCCAATGGTAGAAA
>JARQOD010009023.1:0-33136 GCA_033576555.1 Oophaga sylvatica | reverse complement strand
GATTCTGGGAGCTCCCTCGGGGTGGTTAAAAAGGGTGCTAGTTGCCCAGGAAGATTGTGGGGGCGGAATCAGGTGTTATAAAGGTTTATAAAAGGGAGTCACCCCCCATCAGGGTTCCCGGGACAAATGTTCTGGTCTGAATTTTTATTCAGTTTCCCTTGTGCCTGCTGTGTCTGTCTGATCTCCTGCTAACAAAAAGAATTTTTCTTTTTTTGTTTTTGTGCTATATTTTTGCATTTTGTCCTGCACTTCGGGGGGCCTTCAGGGCCCCCCGGGGGGCTTCGCCCTCTCTTTTTTTTTTTCACCCTATGTTTGTATTTTTGCTTTTTCCATTTTTTTCAGTGGCTGCTGTTTTGATTTTGTTACCCGAGAACTTTTTAGGTGGAAAGAGGTCGTGTATCTCAGGTATTTTTGAAATTAGTAGATTTGGTGTTTTTTTAGGGTTTTTCTGGGTTGCGTAAGTCCCTTTTTCCTATCCTTTTCTATTTAGTTAGTTTGGGCCCCAGGTTTTTTCTTATTTTTTCTTCTGTGTCTTTTTCACTTTTCTAACCCATTACAGTTTGGGGGTTTCTATTATCTTTGGGGTTCTGCTGGGGCAGATAGCTTTCCCCATTCTACTTTTGGTGTAGTTGTTTTCCCCGGGTTTTTGAGAGGCGTTAGGACCAAATGGAACGCTCCACGGCTGCCTCAGTTGTGGGGATTAGTCAGGGGTACTGCAAAACTCATAGATTCCAAAATGCTCGGGGGTATTGCCCCTTTTTTCCCCCACTCAGCTACCGAAACATAACAGAAAGGTGTAGTTTTTCCAAGTTTGCCTTGGGGGGGGTTAATCTTATTTGCTTTAAAACACATGATGAATGGAAAATGGCTTTTAAATTCTCCTGGGGGCATTTTGGTATTGATGCCATTTGAGCATAATGCCCTTTCCTCTTTCAATTTTATGAAAAATTTTTTCCCCGGGTTTTGTTTCCTAGGGTTGGCATTCCGATACTTAAAATGGGTTCGGCCATATTGTTGTTCGGGAATTTTTCCGAGTTCCGTTTTTTCGTTATCGGATACGGAATCGGGATGTCCTTCAGTGTCCGTCTGTCGGGCTGTCAGGAGTCAGCGGCATTACCTGGCAAAAGATCTCCCGGGGGTCACGCCCGGATGCTTCATGGCCGCCACCCCTCTTTCCCGGCGGTCACTTAGTTTTCTCGCTAAAGCAGTGACTGCTGGGTTTCCGGCAAAAACAGTCGTCGATGAAGTCACCCCCGGGGAAGCAGGAAAAAGCTGTGTGGTTAAAAAGACGGCTCCCCGTCATTGCGTTTTAGCAAGCTGGATGTGTGGGATGTCTTTTGGGGTGCGTGGACAGGTGGTTATTTGTTTTTTTTTTTTTTTTTTTTTACAGGGATCGATGGGTCGAGGAATGAGAGCAATAAAAAAATGAAAACTGTGTTGTCTTTTTTTATTTCATTAAAAGACTTTTTCTTGCTGGGGTCTTTTTTTACACATTTAAAAACTTTGGGATTAAATTTATGGTCGGTGTCTTATTGACGCCTTCATTTATTACCGGGGGGCTTATTGTCACCGTGCAATCAACGGGACTTTAACCCCTTTTACCCCACTTGCCACCGCTTAGGGCAGTGGGAAGAGCCGGGTAAAGTGCCAAATTGGCACATCTTTTGATGCGCCAAATGTGGGGCCTGCTGTTAGCCTGGTATTACCCAGGGCTGTTGAGGGCCAAAATCCATGGGCCTTGACAGTCTTTTAATCCAGGCCGCAGCAGTCTGCATTTTACTTGGCTGGTTAACAAAAATAGGGGGACCTCTACGCCGTTTTTTTTTCGAGGGGATCCCCTATTTTTGTTAACCAGCCAAGCTAAGCAGACTGCTGTGGCCTGGTATTATCAGGCTTGCAAGGTCCATGGATATTGGATCCTTACCAGCCTGAAAACCAGGCCTCAGCGGTCTGCTTCATCTGGCTGGTTAACAAAAATAGGGGGGACCCCGCCAATTTTTTTCGAGGGGATCCCTATTTTTGTTAATCAGCCAAGATATGCCAGACTGCTGTGGCCTGGTATTATCAGGCTGGCAAGGATCCATGGATCTTGGCTCCTTACCAGCCTGAAAAACCAGGCCATCAGCGGTCTGCTTCATCTGGCTGGTTAACAAAAATAGGGGGACCCCACGCCAATTTTTTTCGAGGGGATCCCCTATTTTTGTTAATCACGCCAAATATGCAGACTGCTGTGGCCTGGTATTATCAGGCTGGCAAGGTCCATGGATCTTGGTCCTTAACAGCCTGAAAATCCAGGCCTCAGCGGTCTGCTTCATCTGGCTGGTTAACAAAAATAGGGGGGACCCCACGCCATTTTTTTTTCGAAGGGAACCCCTATTTTTGTTAATCAGTTCCCTCTGACGTCACTGATGGTGTCCCTTGCTGACCTGAAGTGAAAGTGGAAAGCAATCAATTAAGCTTTCCACTTCCTCTCCTGTCATCCAGGAGAGGAACTCATTCATTTGGGGGTTTACTGTGAGGCTGCAGCATAGCTGCGGTTCCCTGCAGTAACATTAACCCTTTCTGAAGGATTATCACCGTGGGACCTGACTGTGCATCGGATTGGTAGAATAATTTTGCTTTATTATTTTATTTTTATTACAGGAAATGGTTTTAGCAGGTAAATAAAAATGGTCAAAAACTGTGTGATTATTTCAATTAAACTTCTTTTTTATTAAAAGTGTGGTGTTTGATTTTTCTTTCATACAATAGGATTAATAATTGATAGTTGTCTAATTGACAGCTCTCAATTATTAACCTGGCTTAAAGTGACCTTTCAATTGCAAGGTCATTTTAAACCCCTTATTAAACCCATTCGCCACCGCTACAGGGCAATGGAATAGAAGGGCCAAAGTGCCAGAAAGGGCAAATCTAATATAGATTTGCCCTTTCTGGGGTGTCTGGGGGCAGATGTTAAGTAGCGGGGGGGCCAAAAAAATGGTCCCTCTTGGGCTATTATTATCTGCCCCCACTCACTGGCTTTGTCTGTCTGGTTGCGAAAATAGGTGGGAGCCCACGCATTTTTTTTCAGCAATTTTACACCTCATATATATATTATACATTGTCATTGAATTTGTGACACATATATATATATATATATATATTTATATTTATAGTTCATACACTTCTACATAGTATAATAGCCGCTAATTCAATTGCCGGCTTTTGTGAAAATGCAGAACCCGACATGAAATGACATTGGTGTACATAGGGTTAACCATGTCTTTTCATGTAGTTTGATATCTGATTTGCACAAACAATTACATGAGTGTAAGTGTGCAAAATTTCACACTGTAGGGTTATTAAAGGTGTAAATTCGTAGCAAAAAAGTCAGTTTTTTTTACAACGAATTTACACCTTTAATTAACCCCTACAGGTGATGAATTTTGCACACATAGACTGATGTAATTGTATGTGCAAATCAGATAGCAAACGACATGAAAAGACATGGTTAACCCTATGTACACCAAGTGTCATTTCATGTCGGGTGCTTCTGTCTTTTCACAGAAGCCGACTTTACCCGGCAATTGAATCAGAGGATATTTTACTATGTAGAAGTGTATAAAACTATACATATATGTATATATATATGTCACAATGACATGTATATATATATATATATATATATTATATATATATATGTATTCTATGTGTGTTTTATTTAGTGTTTCAAGGAAAGAAAGAGGTTTTTTTTGTTGCCCCATATTTTGTTCCCTGACTTACATGGGATTCCGGGTATCGGTATCGGGTATCGCGATATTTTAATGGTATCGGCGATACCATTCCGATTCCCAAACTTTTGGATATCGGAAAGTACGCCAACTAGTTGTCCGTTTTTGCTAGTTTTTTTGGGGAACGGTATTTTTTTTTTTTTCCAATGTTTTGGATTCTCATGTGGAACATGTTCAGATTTTTTTCCGGATTCTGAGGAAAAAGCTTTGCATGTTAAGGGATAAAAAGGGGCTCTTTGTCGTACAAAAAATGTCGTTTTTGGGGGATTTATTTTGTCTCTGTCCCTATTGAAATGGATCCGGTCAAGGTTCGGTCATTTTTGATGTGTTAAAGCCACTTCCTTGAAGGCTCTTCGAAATTTTGGGTTTTTGGGGCAAATTTTTCCCTTTAAAATTTATAAGTAATTTTTTGGTGTTGTAAAGGGCCACTGGGGGGTTTTTTCCCAAAAAAGGGGTTTTTGATGTTGTGAATTGGTCTCCAGAGGCATTTTTTGGGGTTCAGGAGCTTAAGCAGAGATTCCCTTCTGCTCCTGTTCTATGGCAACCTGATTTTTCCCCCCAGTTCAGGTGGAGATAGATGCTTTGAGTTGGGTTTTCCCGGGCCCCCGGGGTTTTGTCCCAAAGGGATCCAAAAACCCCTTTAAAGGGTTTAACCCCCTTGCGCCTTCTTCCCCAAAAAATTTTTCCCCATCTGAAGTTTTTTGATGGGGGAATTGGGTTTTATTGTCTGTGATGTTAAAAATTTGGGGAAGAGTGGGGGGAAATTTTTGGGGTTTGGGGGGACCCCAAAAAATCAAGTTGTGGTCCTTACAAAAACCCCCAAAAAAAGCTTGATCTATCTCGAATCGGGGCCCAAACGAATAAAACCTGGGGCAGGCTAGGGGGGCCCCTTTTTTTTCACCGTTTTAATTTTGTGGTTCCTTTTTTCCCCGGGCCCTTTAAAAATTTTTTTGGGTGATGACCTCTTAGGATTTTTTCCCTTTCGGATTCCCCCTTTATGTGAAAAGGGGCCCCTGTTTTTAAAGGGGGTGTGTTCTTTCCCCTATCTCCCCCAAATTTTTTGGGGACTTGCCTGGGGGAAATTTTTTTGGGGGGAAAACCAGAAGGGGGCCCTATGGGGAAATTGTTGCCCCCCCCAAAAGGAGGAGGAAAGTCATGTCTGAAATCATTGCTCCCCGTTGTGGTAAACCCCCCGGGTTTTTTTGGGGCCCCGAGTTTTTTGGGGATTTCGATAAATTTTTGGGGGCCTATTTTTTTGTGTATGTCAGGAATTTTTTTCAGTCTGTGGGGGCTTTTTTTCGGGGGAAAACCCCCTTTTCGCTTAGTGGATTGTTAGTGCCACTGCCCCGGGGGGGTTTTTTGTGGACCCCTTTTTTTCCCAAAAATTTTTTTTCCCACTTCCCCGTTTTTTCAGAGGGGAAGGGTTTTTTTGGGTGATCTGTGATTGATTTTCCCTTTTGGTCCCCCCCTTTTTTCCCCCGCCCAAAAAAACCATCCTCCCCCGGTTGGTTTTCCCCTTGTAAAACCGAGGTGGTTTGTTTGCACGGCCCTTTGGGGGAAAAATTTTTTCTGACAGAGGGGGGCCAGTTTGGGGTTTTCCCCCTTTTGGAGGCCTTTTGTTCGGAAAAAGGGAATTTAGTTGTCCTTCTCTCTGTGTTTAAAACCCCCCGACCAATTTTGGGGGGGGCAAAAAAGAACAAAAAAGAAAAATTTGGAAAAATTTTTTGAGATGTTTTGTGTCTGTGATCAAGTGACTGGGTCTCTTTTTTCCCCCTTTGGGTGGGAAATTTTCTCAAAAAAATGGGCTAGTTTCCCCCCCTTTTTTTCCCCCTTTTTTTTTGAAAAAATTTGGGGGTTTTATTCTCGGTTTTTTCAGGGCAGGGGGGGGCTTCTCCCCGTCGAGGTGTTGATTCCAGGTAAGAAAATGGCAGTTTTTTGGGAAAAAAAGTGGAAAATTTTCCCCTTTTCGGAGGGGGCCCAAAGGGTTTTTCCCCCGATGGATGATGGCCCCCGGGGTTTTAAAATTTGGGGGACATTTTTTTGGGGGTTTTCCCCAAAAAAATTTTTTCTATGAAGGTTGCTCTCCCAAAAATTTTAAACCAAGGTTCCTTTTGGGTTAAAAAATTTTTTGGAAAACCCCTTTAAACCCTTTTTTTTCCGTTTGGCTCTTCCGGGGAAATTTTAAAAATTCAAAAAGTTTTTTATTAAAATTTTTTGAAAAGGTTTTTTTGGCCGTAGTTCCTATGGTCTGCCCCTATTTCCCGTATGGGTTAAGGGTAATCTGCAGTATGGGAAAAAAAAAGAAGGTATTTTGGGGGTTGTTGGCTAGACCCAGACTCCCCTACTTGGCAGTGGAAAAAGGGTTTTGGGAGGGGGATAATTTTTGGGTGGGTTTTCTTTGACATTCATGCCCCCGGGGTTTTGGGTTTTTGCCTTTCACCGGGGGGCCCTATCGGGGCCCCCGGGGTTGGGGATGGCCGGTGACCCCCCTCAGATGGGGTCTGTTGTGAAACTTTTTTAAAATGACTTTTGAGAAAGGGGGGCCCCTTTGGGAGTTTCTGGGTAAAAGGAGCTGAAATTTGGGGACAAATGGAAACCCCCGAAGGGGGGGGTGATGACAGGTGTTACTGATAGGGGTTTTATAACGAGCGCCTGCCAGGGGGTTTTTTCCGTGATTTGTTTCTTCCTGACTTCGGAAGTCAGTTTCTAGCTGCCCGTGGGCCCGCATCGCAGATAAGTTATTTTTGGGGTTTTAAAAAAGTGGCATTGTTACCTTTGCTTTTCTCAGTTTTTTTTGCCTTATGGAGTTGTTTAGCTAGGTCCCCGCGGGCCCCCCGGGGCTTATTTTTATCTTTAACCCCCCCAAGGGTTTGATTTAGCGGGGGGGGTGTGTGGCCTCCCCTATTTTTTTATCAGACGTGTTGGAAAAATTTTTTTTGGGGTTTTTTTTCTGGATTGGACAGTACCTTTGTATCCTGTTTTTTTTTAGAATTTTTGGGGCCCCCGCATTTGCTTACCTATTTTTGTCTGTGTTTTGCTTCATCTTTCCATTAAAAATTTTAAAATTTTTTGGGGGCAATCTATTCCTTTGGGGCCTACACGGGGGCCCGGTGCCTTCCCTTTTCTTTTTGGGTTTTTTTTTATTTTTTGGCGGGTGTGGAGGCATTAGGTCATGTAAGTACGTCCCGGCTAATTCAGTTGGTTGTCAGTTCGGGGAAAAATTGCTAGTTACTAACCTCTCTGGGTTTTTCTGGGTGCCCCCCCCTTTTTTTCCCCGTTACCCCCCTTTATTCCCCAAATTTTAAATCCCCCCTTTTTTTTTCCCAAAGGGGGAAACAGGAGAAATTAGCATAAATGTTGTTGTGAATTTGTCCTGAGTACGTGATGCCCCCAGGGGGGGGTAAACCATTTTTGGGCCACGCCTGAGCTCAAAAGGAGGGACACCGATTGTTTTTGGGAACCCCCAAAAATTTGGCTGAATCAAGGGTGGCTCCATGTGCTTTGGAGACCCCCTGATGTAACAAAATAGGGGAAAAAACCCCAATTCAACCCCCAAAAACCCTAACCCCAACACACCCCTTTTGGGCCCCCAAACCCCCTAAAAAAAAAACCCCCTAATAAAAACCCCCTTTAACCCCAAACCCCCCCCAAAAAACCCTAAACCAATCCAAAAAATTTTAAAACCCCAAAACACACCCCTAACCCAATTTTAAAAACCCCAAAAAAAAACCCCCAAACCCAAAAAAAACCTAACCCCAACACCCCCCAAATTCAAACCCCAAAACCCCTTATTCCCCCCAAAATCTATTAAACCCAAAAACCCCCAAAAAAACTTTAGCCCAACTCACTTTAGCCAAACCCAAAAACCCCCTTAAAAATTTCC
This sequence comes from Oophaga sylvatica, assembly GCA_033576555.1. Classification (NCBI taxonomy): domain Eukaryota; kingdom Metazoa; phylum Chordata; class Amphibia; order Anura; family Dendrobatidae; genus Oophaga; species Oophaga sylvatica. The sequence continues at coordinate 25,483 of JARQOD010009023.1, read as the reverse complement.
CCAAATTTTTTAGCCTCCCCTAACCCTTTCCCCAAAAAATTTAGCCCAACTAATTTTATCAACCAAAAAACCAAAAAAAAATTTTTTTCCCCCAAAAACCACTTTCCCGAATTTTTCCCCCAAACCCCCAAAAACTTTAGCCCAATTTTTTTACCTCCCCCCCCCCAAAACTTTAGCTCAACTACTAAGCCAAACTCTAACCCTAACCAAAAAATTTAGCCAAAAAATCATTTTCCCCCAAACTCTACCCCCAAACCCCCTAAAATTTTTGCCAAACTCATTTTTGGCCTTTTCCCTTAACCCAACCTTTTAAACCAAAAACCCCTTAAAAAAACTTTAGCCCAACCCCTTTTAAACCCTTTTTTTAACCAAGGGGAAAAGGGAAATAAATATATTTTCTTTTTTTAAAAATTTTTTTTCCTTTAACTTGGGGGGGGTAAGGGGGTTTATTTACTTTTTTTATTTTGATCACTGTAATAGCAACTATCACAGTACCAAAAAAACAAAAAGGGAAAAAACTTCCTATCTTGCTAGGTGCCCCGGGGGGGGGAACTCTGTGGGCACCCCCCCAGGGACCCCCCATTTTCTGACCGTAAGAAGATGCGGTGCCCCCCGGAGGGCAAAGGGTCGAGGACCTCGGGAGGGTTTGGGGGGGTTGGGGACCTATTTTTTCTCCCCTTTATGTGCGATCAAAACTAAAAGAGAGAAATTGAAAAGGCAATGTTTTTTATTTTTTTTTTTGGGGGGTTTTTTATTTCCGTTAAAAATGGTGATCACAACACCCCGGGGCGGGGAAAAAAAAACCCCCAAATTTATGTTCAATGGGGGCTTTTGGGGGCCCCCCACAAAAGAGACCCTGGAGAAAAGCCCCAAATTGTGGGGCGCTTTAGGCTTTTTTTTCCCCCAAATGTAGTTTATGTTTCCTTAACTACCGCCGTTAAAAAGGGGGATCGGGGTCGTTAAGGGGTTAATGGAAGGGGGGGGGGGGGGTTTTTAGACATAATTGTAAAAGGGGTAAAATTAAAATTCTGTGTGAGGGGAAAATATTTCAGTTTATGAAGTATGGGCATATAAAAATTGCTATTATGGGCCAAATGCGGCAATTTTTACTAAAAAGGGCTAATTGGGTTTACTTTTTTTTTGTTGTAGCATGGAAGATGTATATGTTTTTTCCAAATTTTTCCAAAAAATAGAAAAAAAATTTTTTGAATTTAAGTAGAGTTGAGCGTATTTTTCCCATATCCAAAAGTATGGGAAAAATGGTATCCCCCGATCCTTAAAAAATCGGCGTTTCGATCCGAAAACCGGGGAAATTTCCCCTGTTTAAATCTAGGGGGAAAAAAATATCGCAACAAAAAAAAAACCCCTTTTTTTCCTTGAAAAAAAAAAATAAAACCATTGGGAAACATAAAAAATATTTTTTTTTAATTTAATAAACAGTCATTTTCATTTTTAAAAATTTTCATTTTTTTATATTTTCACTTTTTTATAGTAAAATATCCTCTGTTCAATTCGGGTAAAAAGGGGTTCTGGAAAGACAGGGAAGCACCCGACATGAAAAAAAAACTTGGTTACATAGGGTTTTAAACCCCCTCTTTTTATGTCGTTTCTATCGATTTGCACAAAAAAAATTACATCAGTCTTTTTTGAAAAAAATTTTACACCCCTGTGGGGTTAATTTAAAAAGGGGGTTAAAAATTCCCCGGGAAAAAAAAAAAAGGATTTTTTTTCTACAAAATTTTCCCCTTTTTTTAAAACCCCCACCCGGTGTGAAATTTTGCACACAAGGGCTGATTTTAATTTTTTGGGAAATTTAGATAGAAAAAGACATGAAAATACTTGGTTAACCTTTTTTACCCCCAAGTGTCTTTTTATTTTGGGGGTTTTGATTTTCACAAAACCCCCAAAAATTGAATTAGCGGCTATTAACTATTTTAGAATGTATGAATTTAAAAATAAAAATATATTTTTAATTTTTATGTGTCCAAATTCAAGGGCATGTTTTAATATATATGGGGGAAAAAAAATTGCTGAAAAAAAAATGCGTGGGCCCCCGGGCCCTATTTTCAAACCCCGGGACAGACTAACCAAAATGATGGGGGCGGGATAAAAATAGCCAGAGGGGGACCTTTTTTTTGGCCCCCCGGCTAAAAAACATCTGCCCCCGGGACCCCCCAAAAAGGGCAAATCTTTTTTTAAATTTTCCCCCTTTTCGGCACTTTGCCCGTCTATTCCCCTTGCCGTAGCGGTGGCGGGGGGGTTTTAAAAAGGGGGGTTAAAAACCCTTTAAAAATTTTGAAAGGTCATTTTAAAAGCCAGGTTAATTTTTTGGAGCTGTAAAATTAGCAACTTCTTTTTTTAAAACCCATTTTTTGAAAAAAAAATCAAACCACACATTTTTAAAAAAAAATTTTAAATTTAAATTTAACCCACACTTTTTTTGACCATTTTTTTTTACTCAAAAAACCTTTTTAAAAATAAAAATAAAATAATAAAGCAAAATTATTCTTACCAATCCGATGCCATCAGGCCCCGGGTAACCCCTTTCCCAAAAAGGGTTTAAAGTTTACTCCCGGGGCCCGCAGCAATGCTGCAGCCAAACAGAAAACCCCCCCAAAAGAAGAGCCCCTTTCCCGGGGTGACGGAGGGGAAGTGGAAAGCTTTTTTGATTGTTTTCCCCTTTTTCATTAGGTCAGCCAGGGGGACCTCGTGATGTCAGGGAAAAGTTAAAAAAAAAGGGGGTTTCCCTTTGAAAAAAAAATGGCGTGGGGCCCCCCTATTTTTTTTAAAACCACCCCTTTGAAGCAGACCCCTGGGGCCCCCGGGTTTTCAGGCTGTTAAGGAGCCAATTTCCATGGCCCTTCAAGCCTGATATCCCCAGGCCACAGCATCTGCTATCTTGGCTGATAACAAAAAAAGGGGGGTCCCCTCAAAAAAAAAAGGGTGGGGCCCCCCCCCATTTTTGTTAACCCCCGTAAACCAGCCCCGGGCCGGGTTTTTTTAGGCGGGAAAGGGGCCCAAATTTTCCCAAATGGCCTTTTGGCAACCCTGATAATTTCCCAGGCCCCGCGTCTCCCTTAGCTTGGGGGGGTTAACAAAAATAGGGGATCCCCTCGAAAAAAAACGGCGAGGGGTCCCCCTATTTTTTTTTACCAGCCAAGAAAAATTTGCGCTGTTTGGGCCGGTTTTTAAAAAAGGGAAAGGCCCATGGGGCCATTGATTCCCGGGTTTAAATAAGCCCGGTTAATAATGGGGGCGTCAATAAACCCCCAACCCTTTTTAAAACCCCAAATTTTTTAAAAAGTTTTAAAAAAAAAACACAGCAAAAAAAAAAGTATTTTAATGGGAAAAAAAAGAGACAAAACGTTTTCATTTTTTTTATTACTCTCTATTCCCGCACGCCATCGATCTCCTGTAAAAAAATAAAAAAAAAAACCCAAAAAAGTTTTTCCACCTGCCCCACCAGTCCATAACGAAGTCCCACGACGATCCGCCGACATCGCAAAAACAGGCAGACCTGTCATTGCAATGCAGCACAGCTGATTTTTGCTTTTCCCCCGGGGGGGGACGTCTCGGACTGACTGCTTTTTCGGCCGCGATTACCCACAGGGTTTTTTTACCCGGGAGTTATCGCGGAAACTATGTGACCGCCGGGGAAGAGGATGGGCCATTAACAGTCCGGGTGGACCGCCCCGGGGCTTCTGCCAAAGGGGGTGCCTCTGGGCTCCGCAACCCACAGCGGGGCACTACAGTGGCAGGGCACCCCTTTTCCCGGGTTCCCCCATGACGAAAATATCGGTACCGGAATCGGGGGAATTTTCCCTACAGCCAATATCGGCCGATACCCCCCTTTTTTTCAGTATCGGAAAGTCAACCCTAATTTTGGGTCCCCAGTGGTTTAAAAAATTTTAAGGGGGGAAAGAAAAGGGTAACAAATTTTCAAAAATTTGAGACTAAACAGTTCTTATGGAAACTAATAAAAAATCTGAAGTCACAAAAATTTTGCACAAACAGCACGCTTTGTTTCTGTGCTGTTTTTGCATAAATAAATTTATTCTTCAGTTTTTTTTTTAGTCCACCCCGATAAAGGCCGAGTGTCTCAAAAATTGTATTTGTTACCATCTTTTCAGTTAGCCATTAAAAGGTATAAAACCCCTGCGGACTTAAAAACTAAATATTTTTGTGATATGAAAAAAAAGAAAAAGGACAGCACCCCCAAAAATCCACAATGATTAATATCTGGGGAAATTTTTTAAATACCTGAAAAATGGGCTATTTTAAAAATTTGATCAGGGCTGTATGAACCCCCTGCCCCCCCCCCTGGCAAACCTCGTAGTGGGTCCGACCCCAAATGTTAAAAAAGGGGGGAAACGTGCGTGACCACCGCCACAGAGCCAAAAACAAGCAGGGAAAACGGCCCGTTGCCCCACGCACCCCCGCTGCAAGGGGTGGTTTTGATGAATCCGACGCACCCCAACCCCCCCCCCCGCTTTAAAGCCACAGCCAAAAACCGGGCCCCCCGGACCCAAAACCCCAAAAAAAAAGGGGCACTGAAGCTCCCCCTTCTCCGCTCTTTTTTGAGGGGGCAGAAAAAAGGGTAGATCCATTACTTTACAGTTTTCCTGCAAAATTTAAAACATCTTTGCCCCAAAAAAGGGGGAGTGCACATCCAAAAAAAAAAAAAAAAAATCATGCGATTGCAAAAAAAAAAAAAGGGGCACACCTCCAAAAATTACAAGATCTAAATTCCCCCGGAAAAATTTTAAAAAAATGAACTTTAGGGGTTTTTTGTTTTTTAAAAATTTGGGCGTATGAAGCCCCGGATGTCACGGCAAACCTCATATGGGTCCCCCCCCAACCCTAATGGGGGAGCCATGCGGCGACCATCGGCACGGCCAAGCACCAGCGGGCAGCGGCCTGTTTCCCCCCACCCATGCTGCAAATTGATCCCTGACCCCAAAGCTGCTGGTGGGCATTGGGGTTGGATTTCATGGGATCGGGTCTTGCGAGGGGTGCGTGGGAACAGGCCGTCTGCCCTGCTGGTGTTTTCCCCTTTGGGGGGGGTCCCCGGGCCGGTCCCTCCTTAGGAAATGCAGGCCCCAAATAGGCTTTTCCCCGTGAGGGGGCAGTGGGCTTTTTCAGTCGGATAGAAGTTTAACTAAAAAACCATGTTCGGGTTATAAAATTTTTTTGCCTAGTGGAAAAAATAAATGTATGATTTTTGATGTGCGTTCATGTTTTTTTTTTTTGTGCTAAAATTTTTTTTGGGGCCCCAAAAAATTTTATTACTGTATGGGGGCCCCAAAAATGGGGGACACATTACTCACAATGGGAAAAATTTATTAATATTCCCCTTTGGGCCATTTTTTTTAAATTTAAATTTTTTTTTGGACCCTCAATATGGGTTTTAAAAAAGTTTGGGGCAAAAAAAAGATACACAAATTTTGGGGGTTTTGGGCACTTACGTTGTTTTTGGGGGGAAAACAAAAGGGGGTTTTTTGTTACTGGAAGACCAGTGCAGTACTTTTGCCTTTTCTTCTTCATTTTTCCCACGTGTAGAAAAAATTTAAAAAAGTTTTGGAGTGTACTGAAAAAAAAGAAAAGCCATAGAAGTTTGGAAAAAATTTTTGCAAGATGAGTAGGGTTTAAAAAAAAGTAAAAAACCGGGTTTAAAAGATAGTGAATTTTTAATTTTTCAGTTTGGGAATGTCAAAATTATTGGGAAAACAGTTTGTTGAAAGTTAGTCAAAAAACCCCCAAAACCCTTTATATTTTTGGGGGGAAAAAAACCAAAAAAGCATAGAAAAACTTAAGGGGGGCCCAAAAAATTTCCCCCAAAAAGCTAAAAATTTGGGGCACACCCCAAGGAAAAGTGACATAAATTTGGCCCCCGGTGCAACAGTATAATTGCCCCCTTTCAATGAGGGGAAAACGGGGTTTGGGGCAAGCTTTTTTAGCTAATCATTGATCAGAAAACAGAGGGGAAAAGGACAGGTATGGGGCCCGCTGCTCTGAGAGGGCGGGGAAATTCGGAAACCAAAACTCGCCTCCATTTATTCCATTTTTTTGGGGTCCGCATTTTCATTGCACTTTTTTTGGGGAAAAAAGAAACCCCCCGATTGCTGTAATTTTCCTCCCCTGGCACCAGCCTTTGCAACGGGCCCGTCCAAAAACTTCGAGATACTGTTATCCCTTCCAAAATCCCCTCTGTTCCCCTCTTTTCCCCTTTTGGGGCCCCCACCTCCACCCACAGACTATTAAAAGTTTGTTTTTGTTTCACAGTACAGACCAAAATTTGGATACACCTCCTTTTTAAGTTTTTTTTTTGTATTTTCATGACTATGAAAATTGTACACCACAGGGGCTCAAAACTATAAAATTTAAAACATTTGGAATTATTTACTTAAAAAAAATGTTTAAAAACTAAAAAAATTTTTAAATTTTTTAAAAGGGTTTTTAAAAGTAGCCCCCTTTTTGGTTTTATGTGCTTTGCACATCTTGGCTTTTTTTTTGATGAGTTCAAGAGGTAGTCCCCGGAAAGGGGTTTTTACTTCACAAGTGGCCCGTCAGGTTTAATAAGTGGGATTTTGGCCTTATAAATGGGGTTGGGGCCTTTAGTTTTTTGGGGTTTTTTAAAGTTGGTGGTACACAGCTGAAAAAGTCCCCCCCGAAAGACGTTTAATTTGTATTATGGCAAAAAAAAAAGCAGTAAGTAAAGAAAAAAAGAGTGGGGCCCCATTACTTTAAGAAATGAAATCATCTTTTGAAAATTAGGAAAAATTTGAAAGTGTCCCCCCCTGCAGTTGCAAAAACCATCAAGCGCTTAAAAGAAACTGGTCAAGGGGGCCGCCCCCGGAAAGTAAGACCAAGAGTCACCCCTTTTTTTTGAGGATAAGTTTATCCGGGGCACCGCCCCAGAAAAAGGGGGGGGTTTTTTGCAGCTCAGTTGAGCCCGTCAATGCCAACAGAGTTCTGCAGCAGACACATCTCTAAAAAACTTTTTTTAAAAGGAGACTTTTTTTTGGGACAGGCCTTCATGGTAAAAAAGCTGCTGGGAAAAAACCCTGTAAGGGCAGGCAACAAGCAGAGGACTTGTTTGGGGGTAAAGAACAAAAGGGAAAAGGACATTAGACCAGGGGAAATTGTGCTTTGGTTGTTTAGTTAAAAAATTTTTAGGGTCTTTGGGGTTTCCCAACCCCCCTGTCTTGTGCGATTTAAAAAAAAGGGGATGGGGGGGATCTACATGGGCCGGTTCCCCCCCGGGGGAAAAAGGAGGAGGGGGGTTTTTAGGGTTTTTTGGGGGTGCTTTGCTGGTGACATGTTGGGGATTTTTTAAAAATTTTAAGGCTTTCTAAACCCCGCTGGCTCCCCAAAAATTTTGCGGGGGCATGCTATTCCCCTCGGGGTTTTATTTTTGTTGGCCCCTCATTTTTTTTTAACCCGGCCTTTACCCCAAACACACCTCCAGGTGTGTAAAAGGGGTATTTGCCCCCAAAAAGGGGAGTGAGCAGTCTACGCCAATGCCGGGGCCCCCAGTCACCAGACCTAACCCCCAACAGACGGTTTGGGGTAAGGGGACCGCAAATGAAGGCCCAAAAGGGGCCCAAAAAATGCTAAAAAAACTTGGGAAAAACCCTTTAAGATAGTTTTTTAACCATTTCCGGTGGCTACCCCTTGAAAAACTTTAAAAATCCAAGATGGAAAAACGTCATCAAAAAAAAAGGTGACTATTTTTAAAAACCCAGAATATAAAGACTTTTTTTAGTTGTTACCCCCACTTTTTTTTTAAAATTTATAATTCCACTTTTTTTTTAAATTTTTTTTTTTATGCCTTAGTGTAAAATGTAAAATTTTTTATAGTCGGAAAAAACAAAAAAAATTTTTTAAAAAAGAATTTGAGCCCCAAAATTTTGGCCCGTACTGTAGATAATCGGAAAAAAGTGAATAATGACGACATTGTCAGGCAAAACCTTTTTAGAAACCTTTTTTGAAATTTTGGGAAGGGTTTTTCTGCAGGGCCCTTATTTTGTGCCCACTCCTGAAGCATTATTTGCACTGTCCATAAAAGGGGTTTCACATGTGGACAGGGGGGAAATTTCCCCCGTCGGAATACGATATCAAATGATTAACGGGGAGGCTGAAAGACCTCTGTAGGGGTTTCCCAAGGGGTGCCCTTTAAAGGGTTCGAACGTTAAAGTGAGCATAAAAAGAGGTGTTTTTTCCCAGCCCTTTTCCCGGGTAGTATAGGGTTTGGGAGGACAGAGCCATGCAAGGGACTGTGGAGGTGGTCCCAGCTTGGGCCCCCTCCTGTTCGCCCATTATTCCACCCCTTCCCCCGCCTCAAGGGGCATTTGGGCCGGCCATTGCTCAAACTCGCCTGAATGCTGTCCAAACTTTTGCGCTGTTTGACCTTTTGATCCCAAGCAAAAAAAAGAAACCTGCCTTGATTGCTGTGGCCTGGTGGCATTTTGGGGATGGGGGGGATTTTTGCAGGGTTGGGGAATCCCGGTCTCTTTAAAAAGGGGATTTTGAGGGAAAGGGGTTTTGAAGTGAAAAAAGGTTTTAAGAGGTTTGTATTGCAACCCTTTGGGGGTTTCCCCAAACTTTTGGGGCACCCCCTTCCCCCTTGCCCCCCCGCCGCAAAAAAAACCAATGCCGTAAGAAAAAATGTAAAAACCCCCGGGCCCCTGTTTGCCTTCCGGGCCCCAAGTTTTTTTTTTCTTTGTTATTTTTTTTTTTTCACTCGGCAAAATTTAATTTTTTTAAAAGGGTGGATGACGTTGCCGGGAAACTGCGGTGTAATGAGGGGGAGCTTTGTTAGGAGGAAAAAAAATGGGCCTGATATTAGGGCACTGTGATGGCTATCAGCCTTCAGAAACCAAAACTGCATCCCCAAAAAAAACCCAAAGGGTTTTTTTTTCCGTGGCCCCAAAAAAAAGGAGATGGTGGGTTCATGCTCTTAGCTTTGGATGTGTAGGAGGGGGAAAAATTTTTTTACTGACCCCAATGTGGGCGAAAAAAGGGTTTGGGGGCGTGGTGAGAGGGGGGGGGGGGGAACACAACAAACTGCGGCTGTGAAAGTGGTGCGGGGGGGGGATGTTATAGTGGATGTGAAAGATGCGGTGTGTAGGTGAAACAAAACTAGTAGGCTTTTCCCCCCTTTTTAATAGTGTGGGTTTAAAATTTCCCGACTGTAGGGGGTAAACAAAAAGGTGGTTTGAGTCTGGAGACTTGCGAGAGTCTTGCCTCAAAAAGAAGGGGACTAAAAAAAAGATGGGTTGATTGTCGGCCGGTGGGGTTTTGGTTTTGGGGCCCTTAATCCTCATTTAGCACACTGAGATTCCCGAGTAACATTGTTATTGCGCATGTGCGGTTAGCATGAGTAGTCAAAATTTTTTTTCGACCCAAGTTGTTTTTTGCCCAAAAAATTGGCCCCCCCCCAAAAAGGGTTTGTTGGGTTATCATTTTTTGGGGCCCAAAAAAAAACCAAGGTAAGAAAAACCCCTTCCCCCTTTGCGAATCTGCAAAGTTGCGCCCCCGCTGGCCCCCGCTACAGTTTGTGGGTAAGGGGGTGCCCGTGCTTGTTTTTGATTGTAAACACTTGGTGTGAGGGGAAACCGCCCCTATTTTTTCCCTTTCCTCCTCCAACCCCCCCTTCCCCAAAATCTGTTTTTGGTTTTTTCCCCAAAAAGGCTTTTCAAAACCCCCTAAAATCCTCTCTGTTTTCCACTCCCCCCCCTGGAGTTGTCCTTTCCCCTATTCCCCCCCCCGCAAACCGTACAGTCGATGAACCCCCGGGATCGGGGTCCCCTTTAAGACACCTCCCTCCCGATGGTTTTAAAAATTATGATTTAGGTTTTGGATTTTTCCCCCGACCCTACTTTGGGCCCCGGCCCCCCTTTCCCCATGGGAAAAAAAAATTTTTCATCGGTAGTTTTTTCCCCCTCCCGGATTTTTAAACTTTAGAGCAGGGCCTCTTGCCCATAGAAAAAAATGTGTGAAAGCTCTGGGGATTCCCCCCATCTGTGTTTTTTTACGTTAGTTGGCGGTTGAAGATTTGATTGGGTGAATCAAGGGTAATTGGGGGGCCCCTTGAGGATTGTAGTGATATGATTAAAAATGGAGGAAAAAAGGGGGGGGGCCCTTTTTTTCGGGGTTGCCACCCCTGGAGGCTTCTTTTCTGGCATCATCACAAGGCTTTCCCTGTGCATCTTAAGAAAAAAGGGTTTAGTAAAACCCCCCGTAAAATTTTCTGCGGGTTTTTTTGGTTTGGCGAGACATTTTTTGTTTAGTAAAAGCTTCAATTTTAAAATTACTTCCTTTCCACACACCGTTGGAAAAAAAGCTTTTTTCCCCCCCCAAAACAGCTTCGTTTTTTCCCCATTTGGGGTGTCCCCTTTCCCTTTTTTTTAACCAGCTTTTTTCACAGCCCTGGCCAGCCCCGTCGTCCCCCGTTACAAATTTAAAAAAATAAATATTTGTTTTTTGAGATATGTCCTGGGGAAATATTAACCCAAATGATTTTGATTAGGATATGGGGCCTTTTGCCTGACAACAAAATTAGCCCAAAAATTTTTTTAATTTGGGGAAAAAGGGACCCGCCTGCACACCAAAATTAACCCCTTTTTAAATTTGATTAAAAAAATGGGGTTTTTTTCGTTCACAAATTTTAAAGCAAAAAAGATTTTGAAAAGAAAATGGGTGGAAATGCACCAAAATTGCCCCAAGAAAAATTTTTATTAGCCCCAAAAAATTTTGGTTAGGTAAGTGTCCTGGTAACTGCCCCCAAATTTTTTTCCCCAAAAAAATTTTGATTAGGCAAGGGCCCCTTGGTGACTGCAAAAAATTTTATCCCAAACAATTTAAAAACAAAATGTGGACCCTCCTAACAAACACTTTTAGCATAAACTTTTGTTCTGGAAGGTTGATTTCACAGATTTTTTTTAAAATATAAGCAACATGCAGGGGAAGACAGTTCTCCACATTTTAAAAAACTGCCCAAAGGGGGCCCAAAAAAATAAAAAAAACGTTTTCGTTTTTATATGGGGGGGGGACATGTGACTTTGGCAAAATGACAGAACCCCTTTTTGTGTCTAGCGTTGTGGTTTTTAAAAGGTTCTATGTTTAAATACCTGAAACTCAGTTTGTTCGTCACCCTTTTTTATTTCGTGTTCTGCGCTACCCTTCCCCCCGAAAAGGGGGGGTTTTCCCCCTTGCTTTTTCCCCAACCTGATTCTCCCCTTTGTTTTTTAAAAGCAGCCACAGCTAGCAATCTTTCAGAATCTAGCCTGCATGACGTGATTTGCCCCCTGAAAGGGCCCCCCCTTGTACCCAGTATTCCTACGAGGACTCTAAAAAAAATTTGTGGACTCGAACCCGCTTTTTTGAAGGACCCCGTTTGCATACTTACAAAAAGGGGGAAAAGAGATTTTAAACTGTTTGGAGAGGATTGCTGAGTTTGGATTCCCGGGGGCCCCTGCTGTGTCTCCTGTTTCTGTGTCTGAAAAACTGGGGTTTTTTTTGCCAACTTGTATAAGTATTCCAGGACTTTTCTATATAAAACCCCGGGGACCCTGTTTTTTTATCGCACCCAACACAAACGTATTAACTGTACTAAAACCCCTTTTAAAATTTTGAACCCAAAAACTTTTGTGTTGGGGTCTGGAAGGTGGTCTGCTGTCTGTGGATATCGGAAAGTTCCGGTTGTACTTTCTGTGATGACAGTGGTTTGACTTCTAAAACCACCCCCTTGAGCTTTTCCCTTTTAAATTTTTTCTTTTTGCGGTTCCCAAAGGGGGAAAACTATTTTTTTTTTTTTTTCCTTTTTTTTCTTTTTTGTTGCTGAAAATCGGGTTTTCAGATGTCTGGTTGAAACTTTTGTGAGATTTGGGTTGGGGATTCTCACAACCATTCCAGGTGAGCAGTTCCTTAATTTTTTTTTTTTTGCGTGTTCCACGGTGAAAAAATTGTTTTTGGGCTCTCCTTTCTTTGTAATCCTGTCTTAAAAAGATCTGGAAAATTTGGGGGCCCCCAAAAAGGAATTTGCGTAGTGACTGATAATATCCTGGGGAAAATTTGCAGAATAAAAGGGCCCCTTTTTACAAATCTCGGACCCCCAAAAACACAATTTGCGTGGTTGGACCCGACTACCAGGATTGCGAGCCCGGATTGAGGTTTAGAGGGGCGATCCAGGCTCCTGCCGTTTCCCCCCTGCTGGGGTTCCCAAAAAGCCCCCTTTTCGTTTTGGCGGGTTTTTGTTTTTGGGGAAATTTTTGGGGGGGGGTTTTAATCAAAGCAAAAATTTTTTTTTTTTCACTGTTTACAATTTCCCAATGAACCCCCTTTTTAAAGGGGCTTACAAAAATTATGTTGCCTTTCCCAAAAAAGGGGGGGTTTAATGTGGGGAAAAAAAACCCTGATTGGCTGAGGATGAAAATTTTTTTAATCACCTTGTGATTTTATTTCAGCCTTTTGGGGAGGTTTTTTGAGGGCCCCCCAAAAAAGGTGAAACGCTGAAGCAGCCATGTTTTAAAAAATTTTCGCCAAAAGGGGGGACTCGGAGCTGAATATGCCTTGGAATTTTTTTGGGGTGGGCCCTTGTACCACCTGGCAGTTCCCCCAAAAAAAATTTTTTTTTAAAAAGGGGGTTTTTTCAAATGATTAAGGATGAACTTGCTCTTTTTGACCCTCCCCCCGGTTTGGTGACTTTTTTAACTAATGCATCCGTTTTTTATTTTTTGTTGATGAACGAAGGGGGGGGGAAAAAGGGTGGGGTTTTTAAAACCCAAAAATTAAAAAAAACCTTTTTTTCCCCCCCCTTTCCCCTCCAGTAAGGAAAACCCTTTTTTAGGGTTACACGGGAACCTGAAATGAACCCCCCGGGTTTTTTCTCTTTACAACGACGGGTTAGTTTTGCACGAAAGGAACATCGTTTTAAAGAAAAACTATTTTTCCCTTTTGGGGGGTAAGTCGGGGGGATTTCTTAAAAAATTTTCCCCAGCCGTTTCGAAAAATTTTCGCAGCACCTTTTATTGTGAGTGTTGGGTTTTGGGGGAAAACTTTTTTTGGTCCGAGCCCCAGGTTTTCCCGGGGAAAACTGCAGAAAAAGTTTTGATTTCTCGGACTTAAACTTTTTCCTTTTTGAGGATTTTTAATGTGTAAACGCTGCCATTTTTCAATTTTTTTCCCCAGGGGTTTTTCCGTGAGTTTAAAAAAAAAAAAATTTCATTGCTTTCTTTCCATAAAAAATTGGGGGGTTTGGTTTTAGCTTGGGTGTTTTAGCTCTGCAAAAGATCGATTTTAGGGGCAAGGGGAAAATTTTTTTGGGGTGCCCCCCTTTGCTCTAAAAAAAGGGGGGGTTTACTGTTGTGAAGGGGTTTTGAGATGAGTTCCTGGCAGAGGCCCCCTCTGGTGGTTACAAGGGGTACTAGGGGTTTTTTGGGGGTTCGGGTGTTACTGATTGGTTTTTTTTTTAAAGGGGAAAAATCATTTTCCCATCAGGGTTGCGGTGATAAATTTTTCTGGTCAAAATCCTTCTTTCCATTTCCCTTTTTCCCTGCTGTGTCGGTCTTTTTCTCCTTATGATAAACAATTTTTTTTTTTTGGGGTTTTTTGCTTTTTTTTTGATTTTGCCCCGCTTTTCTGGGGGGGCCCTTTGGGGGGCCCTGGGGGGTTTTGCCTCCAGTTTTTTCCCCCCCGGGGGGGTTTTTGGTATTTTGTTTTTTCCCCATTTTTTTAGGGTGTGTTTTTTTTTAAAGGTTTAATTTGGGGGTGGGGTGTGTGAAGGTGTTTTTGTTTGGGGGGGTGGGGGTTTTTTGGGGTTTTTGGTAAGAAAGTTTTTTTTTGTTTTTGGGGGGAAAATATTTTTTTTGAGGATTTTTTTTTTAAGAAAATGTTTGGGGGATTTTTTGGGGGGGGGGAAAAGTTTTTTTTAAAGGGTTTTAGTTTTTGGTGGGGTGAGGGTTTAAAATTTGGGGAAAGTGGTTTAGTTTGGGGTTTTGTGGGTTTAAATTAAAGATTAAATGTTGGTGATTTTTTTTTAGTTGTATAAATAAAGTATAGGTTTAAAAAATTGTTGGTCCCAAAAAGGGGAAAAAAATTTTTTTTGAAGGAAAAAAAATTTTGTCAGAGATATTTTTTTTTTTTGTTGTTTTTTTTTTTTTCCTTGTATCTCGGGGGGGCTGGGGAGGATCTTTTCTCCCAATGGATTTTGCACAGTTTTGGCCGGGGTGGGATCAGCTTCCCACTGGGTTTTGGGAGAAATTCTGCATATCTTGGGGTTTTGGTTTTTTTGGGGGAAACCTAGGATCCCCCCCCCCAATTTGTTTTTAGGGGATCGAAAAAATTTTTCAAATTTCAAAAAAAATTTAAAAAATTTTGTTTCTTTTTTTAAAATTTTAAGTCCTCGGGGAAACGCAGCGAGCAGGTTCAAATTGCATTCTCTCCCCTTTGCGGGGGCCCCCCTTAGGATTGGGCTTTTTCCCTGACCCCCCGGGGCCCCCTTTTTTTTAGTGATGTTGATGCTTTTTTTTCCCGGGGTTTGGGGTTATTTTTACGATGAGCCTAATTCAGATCAAGCGGAAAAAAATTGTTGGCATTAAAAAAGGGGCTTGATACGCTGGTTTAAAATTTTAAGATTCCTTGGTGGGCCCGCCCCGCCCAAAAGGGAAAAAAGATGCTTTGGGGGGTTTTTTTTCCCAAAAGGGGTTTTCGGATAAGAAAAAGGTGTTAGGGGGGGTTTCCCCCCGTCCCCTTGGTTCAATAAAATTTTTTGTCATTACATTCAAATTGACAGACTTTTTGGGGGAGGGGACGAAGTATGCGGGGTGGTTTTTCTTTTAGCAGCTGCTGACCCGCAGTGTAAAGGGGGTGTTGGGCACGGGTCCCGGTTTGAAAGCGAAAAGGGGTTTTTTTTTTTATGTGGGATGCCTCTCTGCTTTTTTCGTCCCCTAAGGGGGGAAGACGTTTTTTTCACGCACATTTTTCTTGGGTTGTTTTTCAGAAAAAGTTTTTATTAAAAGTTTTACCCCTTTATATGGGGTTTGTCCTCATTTTCTGCCCGTTTTTTTGATTCTGGAGAGTATTAATGTTGGATTATATTTTGCTAAACGTTGTGGATTTCCCCCTTTATACCCCTACAGAAGTCTATTCCCCTATGGGGATCGTTTTTACCCCTTTGGCGAGAAAAAACCCCCTTTTTTTCTCGGGGGTTTTAAAGGGTTGAACCTGATCCCCGGAGTCTGCAAAATTTTTTTGGGTTTTATATTTTTGCATGACATTATCCCTTTTGGGGTTTTCCCCTTTGGGTTTCAGCTTTTAATCCTGTTTTGGTTTTTGGGAAAACTGTGTCGTAACAGTTGGGGTTTTCCCAAAGTGAAAAATTTTCCCAAAACTCCTGTTTTTTTTTCCCCCCCCCCGGTGGGGATGTTCCCCGACTTTTTTTTTGATTTTCTGATGTGTTAGCGAAAGTAAATTTTCTTCCCCCTTTTCCCCCCAAAAGGGGCTATGACTGGGCCCATTTTAAATTTGTGCCAGGTATAAATTCCCTAAGGGTGCCTTTTTTAATTTTTCGTCCTGAACATGCGTATCGGTCTTTTTAAGGAATCATTGGGAAGGGTATTCAGACCATCCTCTTCCCCTTAGGTCCCCGGGTTTTTTTTTTGTGGCCAAAAAAATGGTTCATTAAGGGCCCCCGATTGATTATGTCTTTTGAACAATATTTGTGAAATATTTAATAAACCCCTTACCCTTGATTTCTGGCCCCCTTTTTCCCGGGTGAAAAAAAGCTATTGGGGTTTCCCCCCCTTTACCTCGGGGGGCGTAAAAACCCTTTTTGCATTAAGCACGGGGATGAATGGAAGACGGCATTTTAAAACCTGAAGGGCATTTTTTTGGGCCCCTTTTGATCCCTTTTTTGGGGTCACTAATGCCCCCTTTCCCTCTTCCAGTCCTTCATAAAAAACTTTTCAGGGGTTTTTTGGACAAGTTTTTGATTGTTTTTTTTTGGGGGGTTTCTTGTTTTTTTTTTAATGACTGGGGGGTTCAGTGAAACTTTTTTTGAAAATGTTTTTCCCGATTTTGAGGGGAGAATGCTCTGTTTAAAAGGGGTCAAAAAGGGCTTTTTGGCGTACAGAAAAATTCATTTTGGGTTTTAATTTTTTTTCCCCATCTGTTATTGAAAGGGGCCCCGGGCAAGGTTCAGGCCATCTGTGTTTGGGGGAACCCCACTTTTTAAAAAGGGTCTTCAGAGGGTTTTTGGGGGTTTTCCATTTTTTAAACTTTTAAAATTTTTGGTAATTTTTGTTATTGTTTTAAACCCCTTAAAATGTTTTTCCAGAAAGGGTTCTGATGTGGGAATTGGCCTCCTAGGCAGCTCTGCGTTTCGGGGGAAATTTAAAAGAGATACTTTGTTTCCGTTCTACGGCCCTGATGTTTCTCTCCCCTTTCGGGGGGAAAGGGTTTATGTCTGAAAAATTTGGGGGAGGGCCGTTTTGTCCCAAAAAAATCCCCAAGGGCCCCTAAAAAATAAACCCCCTTTTTCCCCTTTTTTTCCCCCAAAAAATTTTTCCTACTGAACTAATTTTGAGGGGAATCGGGGGGTTATTGGCCATGAAGTGGGTTTTAAAAATTTGGAACTTGGGGTGGAGGAGCCAAACTCAGGTGGTGGCCCTTTTTGGCCCTTTTAAAATTGGTCTATCTGGAATTGCCAAGCGATAAAACCCAGACAGGAAAGGGGGCCTTGTTTTTCAAAAATTTTTAATTTTGTGGTTTCCTTTCTTTGGCACAAAAAAATTTTAAAGGGGATGCCCTCTCGAGATTTTTTCCTTGCGGACTCTCCTGAGCTTTTCTGATCCCTTTTTTTGAAGGGGGGTTTTAGTTTTTTCCACCTTCCCCCAAATTTTGGGAAACTTTTTGGGGGGGTGAAAGGGAAGGATGGGCCCCCACCCGTTTTCCCCCTTTTGGGAAAAAAATTTTTGCCCCCGGGCCAAAGGGAAAAAAGGAGTGTATGTCTAGATTCATTTTTCCCGCTTTTTCGGGGCACCCCGGGGAATTTTTGGTACCAGAAATTTGGGGAAAAACGGCCCTTTTTTGGTGGCCAACCTTTCTCGCGATGTCGGGGGAAAATTTTGTGCAGTCCTGCGGGACTTGCCCGCTCCAAGCCTTGCCTCGCTCTTTTGGTTTTATGTTTTTCCCCTGTCCCCAAGGGGCCAGGGAAACCATATCTTTTGGGGTTTCATTTCCGTTTTCCCCTTTTTCCCCGGGGGAAAATGCCCCCTTTGGGGGAAAAAATTTGGATGGGTTTTTCCCAAAAATTTGTAATCTTGTCCCATTACCAAAGTTCCCTTCCCCCTAAAAATTGGGCCCCCTTTTTTCCCTTCAGAAACCGGGTTCTTTAAAGGGTTTCCGGGAAACATTGGTCTGACGAGGCCCCCAAGTTTTTTTCCCAGATTTTGGAGGCTTTTTGTTCAAAAAATGGGTGAAAAATTTTGTCTTTCTCCTGGGCATTTCATCCCCCCCCAAAGGTCAAACTGAGAGAAAAAACCCCAAATTGGAACTTATCTAAGATTTTTTTGGGCTGCGATCAGGGGACGGGGGCTTTTTTTTTTTCCCTTTTGGGTGATTTTTTCTTTTTAAAAAATAGGGCTAGTCTGCCACTTGATGTTTCCCTTTTTTTTTTAATTTTGGGGTTTTCCCCCCCTCGTTTTTTTTCAGGACAGACGGAGGCTTCTGTCTGTCCAGGTTTGACTCTGTTTTTTGGGGTATTTTTTGCCCGAAATTTTGGGGGAAAAGGGAGTGGAGAGGTTGTCCCCCTCTCAGGAAAAGGCCCAGGGTTTGCTAAAACCCGGGGGAGGACGATGGTCCCGGTTTTTAAAATGGGGGACTTGGTTTTGGTTGTCCTCAAAAAAAATTCCTATGAAGAGATCCCCAAATTTTTAAACCTGGGGGCTTTGGGCCCCTTTAAAATCATGGAGGGTTATTAATCCTGTTTTTTTCGTTTGCTTTTTCGGGGGCATTTAGGGCCATAACGTGTTCCACAATCCTTTTTGGAAAAGGTTTTTGAGCGGGGTTCCTGCGCGGCTCCTGCCCCCTTTTTGGTTGAGGGCAACTGGGTATGGGGGTTTGGGAAAAAATTGGATTCCGTTTTTTAGACGGGAAATCCAAAATTTTTTGGGTTTAAAAGGAGAGGTTTTGGGGCAGGAAAATAATTCTTGGTGTTTGCTTGGGGCATCCTGCTAGGGGACTAAACCGTGCGTAATAGAACTCACCCCGACCGACTGGGGTTGTCAAAAGGGGGTTGGGGGACCCCTCCCCAAGGGGGGGGGACTGTTGTGAAGGGTTTGAGATGATTTTTGAGCAAGGCCCTTGGTGGTTACAAGCGGTACTATGAGGTTTTTGGGGAAACAGGTGTTACGATTGGTCTTTTTTAAAAGGGAATTTTTTCCCCGGGGGTTTCCGGGATAAAATTTTTTGGGAAAACCCTTTTTTCCAGTTTCCTTGTAGCCTGCTGTTCGTTTTCTTTCATTCTGCTATCAATAAAAACAATTTTTTATTTGTGTTTTTTTCTATATTTTTGCTTTTGTCCCGCACTTTGTGGGGCCCCTTTTTGGGGCCCCCCCGGGGGGTTTTGCCTCTCCGTTTAGTCCAACCCTGTGTTTTTATTTGGGTTTTTTTCCCTTTTTTCAGTGGCTGCTGTTTTTGTTACACCAGAGAAATTAAAATTTTGGTGGTAGAGGGGGTGTGATCCAGGGGGATTTTTTAAAAATTTTTTAGAGTGGGGGTTTTTCAGGGTTTTTGGGATTTTTGTAAGTACCCTTCTTCTCTTTTTATTTAGATAGTTTTTTGGGCCCCCGCGTTTTTCCAACATTTTTTTCTGTGTCAGTATTTCCCCCTTTTTTTTAAACCCCCATTACTGTTTTTGGGGGTTTCTATTATCTTTTTGGGGGTTTGCTGGGGATTTGCTTTCCCCTTTTTTTTTTTAGGGTTTTTAGTTAAATTTTCAGGCTGGCAGGGCTTTTTGGCCCCTCGTTTTTAAAACCCCCCCGGTGCCTCTAGTTTTTGGTGGTTTGTCAGGGGAAAGGGAAACCCATGAAATTTCCAAAAACCCTTTTGGGTATTTCCTTTTTTACCTGCACCCCCCAACTACCGAACTAACAGGTACGTTCAGTGAAGAAGGCTACTCCAAAACGATGGAAATTTGGGAGGGGTCCCTGCTGACCTTGGACCAGTGGATCAGGAAAAAACCCTTTTTGGGGGGTTTTAGGGGGAAAGATCATCAGAAAAAATGCCCCTTTATGTTATCTCTTCTCCCCACTTTCCCATTATTCTAGGGTACCTGGTCGCGGGGCCCAAAAACCTACCATTAACGGGGAAAGCCCAAAGGGAAAATTTCCTTTCCAAGAAAAAAATTGAGTAAAAAATTTCATTTTTCTCTTTTCCCCAAAGGAATCAGTCGGGCCCCCAAATACCACTTTTTTCCAACTATGTGGTTTTTTTGTGACAAGAAAAACGCTGAACTTCCCTCCTAAACCGCCATAGGGATTGCCCAAAAATTTTAATTTTTCCTGGACCCAGGAAACCCCTTTTTGGGAAGATTACCCCCGGGCCCGGGGCCCGGCAAAAGGTTTTAAAAAGGGTTAAAAAGAAAAAAAAACCCCCCCGGGGTTCATCGCCCCCCTTCATCTCCTGCAGGTGACCCCCCTTCTTTTTAAAGAAAAAAAAATGGATCCTGAGACCATGCGTAGATTAAGGGAATCAAAAAAGGTTTTTCTTTAAAAAAACCTTTAAAACCATTCCCTTTTAAAAACCCCGAGTTTTTGGAGGGGGAAATGCGACATCCCAAAAATTTTTTTTAAAAAATAGATCTCGGGGGGGGTAAAATTTAGCCCCTATTGGCCCTGGGGATAATGGGGCCCTGCATTCGGGTTTCACGCTATGGCCTTTTTAAAAAATATTAGTTACCCTTTTTGGGGTCGAGTCCCGGGCTCCACCCCCTTTTCCCAAAAATTTGGGGAATGAATTTCAGGGATTCCTAGAACATTGTGGTAATTTTTTTTATGATATTCTAATTTTTTCTAACTCCACAGAGGAACTTTCATGGACATGTGGAATGGTCTTGGAACGCTAAAAAAAAAATCATCTTTAATAAAAATTGAAAAGTGTGAATTCCATGGGCCAAAATTCAATTTCGGGGGGTAAGTTTTTACACAAGGGGAAATTTTAGGATGGAAACAAAACCCAAAACCATCAAGGATTGGCAAGTCCTAGAAATGTGAAGGGGGTACAGCGCTTCAAAGGGGTTTTCAATTCTATGGGTTTTTATTAGGAAAATTTTTTCTGAGGTGTGCCCCCCTCACTCAACAAAAACCCCGGAAAAAGGGGCTAGGTTTTTCCGGGCCCCCAAAGCCCAGGAAGAAAAATTTTCCCTCTAAAAAAAAAAAATTTACCTGCACCTATCCTGTACATCCCAAACCCCCCAGTTGCCTTCAAATAGGGTGGATGTTCAAAACTGTGCCGGGGGAGCTATACTCCCAAGAAAGGTGAGAAGAAAGTCTGGGATCCCTGTGCCTTCTTTTCCCAGCTTTTTCCCCGGGCTGAGAGGAACTCGATGTGGGGAATTTGGGGAATTTTTTGGCCCCCATTTTTGCCCCAAAAATGGAGACACCCTTTTTTAGGGGGCTGCACAGCAAATGTCTCCGCAGACCATCGAACCCTTTTGGGGTTTTTTAGGGGCGGGCCCAAGTGCCTGGGCCCTCGCCCGGCCGCTGGAAAACTTTTTTTTAAACCCAAAATTTAAATTTTTTTATCTCTTATAGGGCCAGATCGCGCAAAGGAAAAAATGATGCATCTCTAGGATTTACTCAGAGAGACCCCCCCAATTATCCTCCAAGACTTTTTTCCTGGGTCTAAACCTAAAGGGGTTTAATTTTAAATCAAAAACCATTAAGGGGAAACAAGGAAGCATACCATGCGGATTCCTTTTTGGCACAACCCCAAGGGACGTGTCTTGGGCTTTAAGAAAGGGGTTTTGGGTTTGGGGCAACGTCTGTTTTTTCCTGAAACAGTCAGATTAAAAGGGGGTTTCAAAATCATTCACGTTTCCCAAAAATGGGGTAGAGGAATTTTAAAAACACAGGAATTTTTTTCTCGTTTCTTTTTTGGGGGGCCCCCTTGCAGGAAGGATGTTTTAAAAAATGTCCTTCATGTGAAAGGGCGTGCAAAATGCAAAACCCCTCGCCCTCAAAAACTGGTCTGTTACAGCCTCTTCCCCCCCCCGCCCCCCCCGGGGGGATCCATTTTCTATGGATTTTATTGGGGATTTCCCAAAACCCCTAGGGGAAGAACACCAAATTTTGGGGTGGTTGCCCCTTAAAAAAGGGAGCTATTTTTCCCTTGGTCGTTAAACCCCCTGAAAAAAAGAATAATTTTTTATATTAAAGATGTTTTTTTGCTTACATGGATCCCGGATTTGGGGTTTTTTGGATCGGGGGGTTTTCAATTCACTTCTGGTTTTGGCAAAATTTTTTGGGGGCTTTTGGGGGTTTTAAAAAAAAACCCCTTTTTTTTGCTTTTCATCCCCCGACTAAAAAACAGACCCAAAAGAAAAAACAAAAAAACCCGGAGCAGTTCTCCGCTGCTTTATCTGCCCCCTTTTCAGGTGATTGGGGGAGTTCTGTATTTTAAAAATCTCAGAGTGCCTCCACTAAATTTTTTCCCCTTTTTTTACTCAAAACTAGGTTATACCCTTTACATTTACCACGTTTTCCCCCTAAAAAACGCCCTTTACCACGGGGTGAAAAAATCACGTTTTTTACAGAAGAAATGGTCTTCAAAAGGGGAAAAATCTGGAAGGCTCAAAAAAAGGGACAAGAAAAAGCGGGAAAATTTTTGTAAACTGCCCCAGTTTTTGGTAGGAGATTTTGGGTTTGGGGTAACCAGAAATCTTTTTTAAAGGGTTCCCTCGTCTAATTTGGGAAAAAAATCTTTGGGGCCTAAAAAAACGAAAAATTTAAAAGGGGGGGTTTTCTTGTGTCTTAAAATCCCCCGAACTATGAGAACCCAAACCCGCCCTTTATGTATCCCTCGGGGGTGCAACCCCAAAACGTTTCCGGGGCGTTCTCCCTTCCCCCAAACCCGTTGTCGAGGGTCAGGAAGAATTTGTGGGGGAAAAGGGGATTTTTTTGATTCCGGTTGTATAGAAAATTTAAAAAATCTTTTTTAAAAGGCAGGGCCCCCCGGAAAGGGACAACTCAGGGAAAAACCCGGGTTTTTAATAACGTTTTGCCCTCGTTGCCCCCTCATTTTTATCAAAGGGACCCACACAACCCTTTTCTGGGGGCACCCCCGGGGGGTTTTTCCTTAAGGGGGGGAAAAGTAATTTTTAGGGTTTTTATTCCTGAAATCAGTTTGTTCGTCCCTTTTTTCTTTCTTCTTGCTGCGGGCTTCTTGCCCTCTCAAAATGAGTTTCAGCTTGCATGTTCCCGCCTTCTCCCCCTTTGTTTTTAAAAGCACCCCACAGCTGAGCAATCATGCTTCAGAATTTTGCCTGCATGCCCCGTGACTTGACCCTTTAAACCCTTTTGGCCTTGTACCCCCGTTTTTCTACGGGAAAATCTGAAAACTTGGGCTCTAAACCCCCGCTCTTTAAAAAAACCCACGTTTGCTGGACTTACGGGAACAGAGAAGAAGATCCGAATCTGTTTTTGGGGAGTGATTCCCTGAGCTTGGATTTTTTGGGCCCCGCTGGTCCCCTTTTTTGGGGCTGCAAACTGTGTGACTTTTTCTGCCAACTTTTTTAAGTAATACAGGATTTTCTTTACAAACCTGGGGTCCTGATTTTCATCCCCCCAAGCACAAGCGCAATGAACTGTTTTTTACTTTTAAAGGGGGGGTTTTAAACCCCCTTTTTTTCTCCCCGGAAAATTATACATTTTTTGTTTTTTAAAAAAAAAAAATAAAAAAAACAGTCTGCGGGCTCCTCTCCAACCCCCCCTCAAAAAAACACGCCCCCCGCTCATTATGCGCCCCCCTATCCTAGCCAAAGTTTTTAACCCAAAAGCATTAGCGAAATGCTATTTTTCAAATGTGCTAAAATTTTTCAGTTTTTTTAAACCCCCCCCGACCCATACACCACGAGGCGTCTGAAAACCAGGGGGTTTCCCCACCCTTTTGGCCTAGGGGGGTTTTATGTTTAAAAAATTTTCCTGGGGGTTTGGGGGTGCCGGGTCATGAAAGGTCCCCCGACCCACAGGCAAAAGGCCCTTTTTGCATCACCACAGGGGGGGGGGTTTTTTAAAACCCCCCTGGCTACGATAAATTGATTGGGGGAAAAAATGAAAAAACCAACGACTGATTTTTTTAAAATTTAAAAAATAAAATTTTTGGTTTGAAATATTTAACCAGCCATCCCCCATGCGAAAAAGGGAATGGGCCCCTGGCGGAAAAACCCGGGGGTTTAAGGGCCCGGTGACCCACCGCCATAAAATTTTAGGCGCGAGGGGCACCGCCGTTATTTTTCTGCTCCCGCGCCCGGTTCCCTTTTCCCCCCCCCACTTAGCCGCTGCCCCCCCCCCTTTCCCCTTTCCCCCCGTGTCATTACCCCCCCGCTTCTGGCCCCCTGGATCCGCCCCCGGGGTCTTTTGGGGGTCTTCATGGGCGCCGCCATTTTGGGGAAAAGGGGGGGCCCCCTGCCGGTGCGCCCCCCGGCCGGCGCATGCCCCAGTGCCCCTTTTAAAAAGCCAAAAATGTATTTTACACTGTGAAAAAACCCCCAGTGATAAAAATAAAAAAGTAAAAAAAAAAGCCCCCTTTTTCACCCCTGGGGAGGGAAAAAAAAAAAAATATATTATTTTTTTCTTTTTGGGTTAAATTTTCAGTTAGGGTTTTGGGGTTTGGGGGGGGTTTACCCCTTAGGGTTGCCTTGGGGGTTTGGGTTGCATTAGGGTTATGCTGGATTTATATCGATTTGGCAGTCCCAAAATACCATTAAAACCCCCTTTGCGGGGGGGGATCGAAAAGCATGCCGTAAAGGGCATGCGTTCGCGAGTGCCATCATTTTAGTGAGGGGGCTTCGACGCGGGGGTGGCCGGGGCCCGGCCCACCTGCAGCGCAGATGAAAAACTTGCTGAGTCCCTGAAATAGAGGGTTAGCAAAACGCGATCGCTTTAGCTATACTGTTCCCCGCCCGTAAAAAATTGTGTTAAAAATGGGGAAAACTTTAAAAGTGAACCTAAAAGTCCAAAACTAATTGTTTGTTTTCAAACCCCCTTACAAATACCAAGAATTAAAAAAAGGGGAAAAAAAAGGGGAAACTTTTTGTTAAAAAAAACAAAATTTTTTTTTAGAGTAAAAATGCAAAAAATTTAAAAAAAAAATCCAAGGGGACAAAAGGATCAGCAAGAAAACGGCCCAAAAATTTTTAAAAGGGGACAACACTATAAAAAATTTTTTAAAAGTGCAGTAATTACATATATTGCCCATTGGCTAGTAATGGGGAAAAACTACTCCTATATAGTATTTTTTTTTGGCCCCAAAAAATAGTAAAAGGAAGTGCTCCCCCCGTGCAGCGTTTTGAAATGTCACGTGAGTGCAAACCCCGGCAATAAAAATTTTTAAAAAATGAACCAAAAAAGTCTACTTTTTAAACATAGGGCAAATTTTAAATGCTTTTAAAAAAAAAAAAATAAAAAAAAAAATTTAAAAAAAATGGCAGCTTTTTTTTTTCAGCGTTTAATTTGGGCCCCATGGGTTTTAAAATGTTTGGGCTGTTTTTGGTTTTTTTCTATTTTAGCATTTTTCCCGGGGGTTTTTTACTCACATGTGCACTTTTAAAAGGGAGAAAGGTGGGGGAGACATTCCTTTTACTTTTTTATGTGCACAAAAATTCATATTGGAGTAGTTTTTTGCCTAACTGCCAATGGGCAATTTTTTAAAATTTTCATGCAATTTTGAAAAATTTTTTATTTTGTTTGTACCCCTTTTTAAAATTGGGGCCCCCCCTTTTTTCTGCATCCTTTTTTCCCCCTTGGATTTTTATTAAATTTTTTTGCATTTTTACTCTAAAAAAAATTTTGTATTTTTTTTTTCAAAAAACTTCCCTTTTTTCCTTTTTTAATTTAATTTGAACCCCGCCTTAGGGTTAGGTTAGGGTTTTGGATAGGGGGGGGCTTAGGGTTAGGGTTTTTAATTGGTTAGGGGGTTTGGCTGGATTCATATCGCTTTTTCCCTCCTTTTTTGGACTGCGTTAACCCCGGATAACACGGTGTAACTCAGTCCCTTTTTGCTGCCCTTCACCCCATTTGAGGGGGCATCACTACCTGCTGAAAAAAGGCATGATTTGCGACGGCCATTTATTTTAGTGTGGAGCCACGGGCCGGCCTGCACGTTTTGGGGGACTGTCACCGTATGCAGATGAATCATCTGCGATTTTCCCCCGCGCTAGCAGGATGCAAACGCCAATCGCGTTTTACTATACCCTTACCAGACC